>KZ453894.1:282562-499616 GCA_002786265.1 Apostasia shenzhenica
AGAAATAAAATCGTCCCAAAATGGAATCTCCAATCAATTAGAATAAATAGGAGATTTTCAATCTATCGAGTCAGCGATCCGCAGCATCCATCTTTCCAAATCCGTCATAATAGTCAATCAACCCAGATCGAAGCAGTATGGCTAGATCTCGGCCGTCGATGGTAAACTCTGTCAGGAATGAATCGACGGTCGATCATGGTGTCCCCACCAGTAGCATAAAAGGATTACATGTTAGCAGATTTGAGGGGGAAAAGGAACTTTAGTCTCTTAACCTCTTTCTACGAGCTTATGTCATGTAAAACTTACAACAGAGCCCAAGCTTCATCATTGAAATGAAAAGAAAAAATGATATAGGCTTATTTGGCAAACAGTTATTTTAGCCATGGTTAAAAATTTTAATTTATTTAAAATTATTTTAAAAATTATTTTACATTTTATCATATACACGCTCTAATGTTAAACAATCACTTTATTTCACATCTAATACAATTCTCAATAAGTTAATCAACTCTATTTTGCATAACTCACTTCATTTTAAATCATATTTTTCGAAAAAATTCTCAAAATCTTTTCAAATCATTTTTTTTTTTCCAACCAAATTGAACTAATCAACCAATGACAAATGCTAGGCAGTTCTCTTCAGAGGATCATTTCTTATCATTCCATCAAAATCCAACTGCAAGCTCCTTGTTATCATGCGTGAGGCACAAGTTTGACAATGTCTGCAGGTTAGGAGTCGGGAGGGGTGGGGTGTGGAACTTTGTGTGAAAGGTGATCTGTGTGAGAGAAGTACCACCAACAAGGAAAAGTTGTTTGGGATGCAAGGAACATGGAGACTTATTCTGCGATGGGAGGATTAGCAGATGGAGTTATGGAGTCATTGAGAAGGTGTTGTCACATTGATTGCTACTTAGATATTATTGTTAGGGGCTATGGTTAGGGTGGCATTTTAGTACACAGGTCAGACAGATCATTATCTAAATCACCTGAAAACCCAAAAGAAGTCATTTTGATAGGTTACTTTTGATCAACCCCATAATTAACTATACTTGAATATGGATCTTGAAGTGCTATTCCTGCATCTCCCTGACCAAACACTCAGTTTTTTACTTCTTGTTGATCAAGCTTGATTGACTTGCCTTCTGAAACAAATAGGAATGGTTCTAGAGGTATAATATGAACCACTTGACCTCCATATACATTTAAGGTTATTTCATACCTCATTTTCGTAATGTACTATTCTGCTTACTATACATGTTGTAGCACTATATGTTATATAGTTTTTTTTCTTGATCAAAAACTATATGGTATATGGTTACTCCTAACCCCATCCATTAGATCCATAGCCGATTGATCGGGCCAAGTGTTGGTCCTGGTCGAGTTGATGGGTTTGGTCGAAAATTGCCATCCCTAAGTATTTGTATCATCCACAAATTATGGTCTTTAGTTCCTGACCATTCATAAAGTTAATAGGTTATGTTTAATGTAAATAGTGCTAATTCAACCGGGTATGCTTATCTTCAGGGAATGTTAACAATTATTGAGTTCACCATGCCTTGTGGATTATCCAATTATTATATAAATAATTTATTGAACTCATATCTCTTCTCGAAACATATGTTATCTTGCTGCAGTTTTAAGAAATAACATCAGCTATTGGTATTGATATTTGTGTTTTATAAACAGGTGCATGATGGTGTTGTTGAAGATGTCGCCTGGCATTTGAGGCATGAATACCTGTTTGGCTCAGTTGGTGATGATCAGCATTTGCTTATATGGGATTTACGTAATTCAACTGCTAGCAAGCCAATTCAATCTGTTCTTGCACATCAAGGAGAAGTGAGTGTATTAAATGATCTTGCATTGTTGATAACAATATTAACATTTTTGCTGCTTCAATAATCATATCAAGTCTTGAAGTTCAACAATTATCTCATCTTCCTTATGAATCCCATCCCTTGACAATTTAAGTATAGATTATGTTATTGAAAATTTTTAGTAATACGGGAACAGTTGGGCATGTTTTTGTTGGATCATTTTCTTCTAAAACATAATCAGAATTTGTGCAGATAACGGAAGATGAAGCACTAATATGAAGCACTAATATTAGTTGTGGCTTCAATAATCCGGATCGTTTGATGGTCAACTTGAAATTATGAAGCACTAATATTTCATAAAACCTAATGTGTCTGTATCGTTTCTTTATCAGATACTGAAATTCTTTAATACTTCACTGATACGTATTTAATGCCACACAATGTTATAATTTTTTTTTAAAAAACAAATTGACACTATCTTATACTTGTCTGATACTTCTAATTAAAGAAAAATAATGAATCAATCGGTCCAGCCCATTTGATAAAAAACAAAAAAGTGCTCATAGATAAAAACGACTTATGCTTAAACTCGATGGCTAACAATGGAAGGGCAATACATTGAGTTCATGCATTTGGGAATGCAAAGAGCTCACGCACTATAGTTTCAGAAATAAAAAAAGATTTGGAATCTACAAACTACTACATCATTTACTTTAGCTCATTCTTTTTCGCGTTCTTACAAATACCAGTGACGTTTTTTTTCTGTCATAGCCGACACTTAATTACTTTTTCCATTAGGATATAGATCACAGTTCTTCCTTATCTCATGTAAGCACGTATTGTAGAATGAATGACTTTGACTTTTTATAGTTTTATTTATTTGTTGAGTCAAAAACTCAGAGAAAGATGAGCATGAATCTACTTTGAATTAGTATAACTAGGTTTGGATTACAATAATTGTGTTATTGATCAATTGTATTTCGTTTCCATTGATCTATTGATATGTATTTAAATGTATTTAAACTCTCACTTCACATAGTTATTTCATGACAGGTTAGGAAGTAATAAACAAATTTTATGATACAACAACAACAACAACAACCAAGCCTTAATCCCACTAGGTGGGGTCGGCTATATGAATCCTTTGTTTTCATTGCACTCTATTAGTTACCAAATTCTTATCTAAGTCTAAGTAACTAAGATCACTCCTTATAGTTTCTTGCTATGCCTTCTTTGGTCTCCCTCTTTCTTTTTGTACATGGGCAAAATCTAATAACTCAATTTTTCTAATTGGAGCTTCAATCGGCTTACGATTTAAGTGTCCAAACCATCTAAGCCGACTTTCTCTAAGTTTATTCTCAATTGGTGCAACATCAAATTTCTTTCGGATGTACTCATTTCTCATTCTATCCTTTCATGTATATCCACACATTCACCTTAGCATCCTCATTTCTGCAATATTTATTTTATTTGTATCTTTTCTCTTTGCAGGCCAGCATTCAGCATCATATATTATCGTTGGTCTTACTACAGTTTTATAAAATTTACCCTTGATTCTGGATGTGATTTTTCTATCGCACAATACACCAGAAGTATTTCACCATTTTACCCATCCTGCTTGAATTCTGCTAATAACGTCTTTATCTATTTCACTATCATTTTGTAGGATTGATCCAAAGTATCTAAAGCGCTCACTCTTCTTGACAATTTGATCATCAATTGTCACATCTCAAATATAAGTATCTTTTCTTAACTAAATATGCACTTCATATATTCAGTTTTTGATCTAATGAGCTGAAAAATTTTAGATTCTAGAGTTTTCCTTCAAAACTCTAGTTTGCTTTAGCTCCCTCTTTAGTTTTCTCAATAAGGACAATATCATCTGCGAAGAGCATACACTAAGGCACCTCATCTTGGATATCCCAGTCATGACTTCCATAATCAAAGTAAAAATGTACGGATTTAAAGCCGAGTCTTGGTGTAGTCCAACTATAATAGGAAAATCTTTAGTTAAATCTCCTTCTGTCCGTACACAGGTAACAACTCCTTTATATATGTCTTTAATAACTTGAATATAAGTAGTGCAAATCCCTTTCTTTTAAAACTCTTCAAAGTACTTCTCTTGAGACTTTATCATAAGTTTTTTCCAAATCAATAAAAATCAAATGGAGGTTTTCCTTTCTCTCCTTAAACTTCTCCATTAAACTTCTTAATAAATGAATAGCTGCTATAGTAGATCTACCTGGCATAAAACCAAACTGATTCTCTGATACCTTAGTATTATGGCATAACCTTCATGAACAAATTTTATGACATTATTCTAAATTCTAAATTTTAAATTTTTGAAATTAATAGTTGTTAATAGATGTTTTCATTTTTTGAGTTGGATAATCCATAATATTGCTTTTAGTAGTATCAATTATATTTAAGAATATAAAAGTGTAATCAATTTTAAGAAAATTCAAAAGATGATTTTTAAATTCATAATAAGGTATATAAATTATTTCAGTTTACTATATGTGCTATACCTTAAATGTAATAATACATGTTATATATACACATATATAAACTGTCATATTGTGACATAGCCGTATCTTACTTTTTTAAGTTTGTTGTATCGTCATATTTATATTGTATCATATTTGTATTGTTATATCGTATTTATACTTTATAAGCTTGGATTAATGGTTAGGTTTAACACAATTAGCTTAACCCTTATTAATATATGAGATTTTGGCGGCTAACATTTTTGCCGATGAATTGAATCTAGAATTTATTGAGTTGAATCCAACTTTAGTGTGCAAATCGAATGACCCTCTGGTAATGGTGGGAAAGGTGACTATTGATACTTGTTGTTCAAGAGTTGGATGTTTGGATCTTGGTAGCGTTAGAGGAGTCAACTAGATACAATGGATAGTTCTCTAGAGATTGTTTGAAATGCTCTAAAAATCCTTTGAATTTCTAAAGGAGTCTTCTTGGGTTCTGAGGTTAACACACTAATGCCAAAGGTACTCAATCCCCTCCTCTCCATCTATTGATGTATCTCCCTCGTGATGATTTTGTTCTATTTGTCCAATGCTCTTGTCCCCTTTATTAATTATTTTTTTGGCCTATTAAAAGGAGAAAGAGAGGAGGGAATAGGAACAACTAGAACTAGTAGAAGCCAACTATTATAGGTTGTCAAGAGAGGAAATGAAGAGAAAGGGATTGAGAAGAGACATTGTTTTTGAAGGGAGGAGGGGTTACACTTAATGAGATTTTGAGGGGTGGAATTGTTAGGTTTAAGCTGTAATTAAATCCCCAACAAAGTCAATTGTTGGCTTGAAACTTACATAAAAGTTTTGTCTCAATAGTATGAGGAGCGAAGAAACATAGATGAATACGCTTCATTTCCTTGCAAGGTGATGTGGGACAATATGCAAGACGCAATCCAAATTAGAGATTAATAAATAATTCTAGCGGATGAGCATAAATTGGTTTAGGAATATCTCTAATGATAATGATGTAATAACCAAGAAACTATAAATTTGTGAAGCGAGTTAATTTTAAATATTTAGAAATAAATTCAAATGATGTTTAGTAGATTTACCAAATGATTTAGGGCAACTATATCTCAACAGGTCAGAGCCAGGGTACACAGTAAATGGTGTTCTCACAAAAAAATATTACCCAACAACAATTTAATTGTACAATATTGTTCGGATCACACAGGTGAGCAAATCAAGTAGTCCTGACAACAAATACACAACAAAATCTCACAGGATTTTCAAAGTATTCAGTTGGTGCTCGGGTTTACCTCTACAGGAGATTTCGTCTCTCAAAGCTGAATTGCTGATACGTCGTGAACGATATTTGTTGGCGACTGGACCAGTGGGATCGAAGTTCGAGGTCTTGAACGATGGCTGTGCTTGAGCGCGAACAGTGAATGGTCGTGCACGACGTTGCAGAAGCAAATGTCATCAACGATGTTGAAGAGGTCGAACCAGCAAGGTCGAGGTCCGATGTCTTGAACAATGAGGGGTGTTGGAATGCGAGCAGTAATTGGTCGTGCACGAGCTGACAGAAGGCCAAACGTCCAGAAAGCTGCCGGAGGCAACTTCGGCGCGAGAGGGACCTGGAGGCAGGCGCAGGCTAAGATTGCAGGACGGCGCAAGACCTCTGAACCTACAGAAGAGGGGAAATGCCTAGGTCTTCAGAGAAGAGGCGGGCTATCCTATAAGCGTCAGAGGTCTTCAAACAGGGGAGAAAATGCGCTATTTTAGAAAACCTATCCATGACCACAAATTGAGTCGTGTCGTGCAACCGTTCGAGGCAGACCTAGAACGAAGTCAATACTCAGGTCCTGCTAAGGTCTATCGGGAATAGGTAAGGTTGTATATAACCCGGTGTTTTGTTTTTGCTGTTTTGCAACAGCACAAGTCCGACACTAGGCAACGATCCAAGCTACATCTTTCTTTAGACTTGTTCAATAAAATTGACTCTCAACTGCTTTGATGCTCTTGTTTCGCCCGAAGTGACTAGCGAGACCACTAGCATGAAGTTCCCAGATCATAAAATCTCTCACAGAAGTCTTGGGCAAGCATAAGCGACGATCGCAAAATAGGTATCCATCTTGGATGAGGTAATCTGGATACTCACTAGTCGGTCCCGAACTCACCGTCGCGTAAATAACTCCAAAATTAGGGCAATCAACATAAGTCTCCTTCATCCTATCAAACCCGACAACCTTAATGCTCATCATAGTCAATAAGGAGACTCGACGACTCAAAGCGTTTGCTACCTTATTTTTAACTCTTGTTTTATGCCTGAGTACAAAAGTGTACTCTTGAAGAAATTCAACCCACTTGGCATGTCTCGGGTTGAGTTTCTTCTGTGAATTCAGGTATCTCAAAGCTTCGTGGTCAGAATAGAGGGTGAACTCCTGGGGTAGGAGATAATGCCTCCAATGTCTGAGAACCTGAACCACGACATAAAACTCTTTATCATAGGTGGAGTATCGTTGCCTAATGTCATTTAATTTCTCACTGAAGAAGGCTACAGGATGACCTTCTTGACTTAGGACTCTACCTATACAAACTCCTGAGGTGTCACAGGATACCTCAAAGACTTTAGAAAAGTTTGAGAGTCGTAAAACAGGAGCTGCAGACATGCGAGCCTTAATTTCAATGGAGGCTTTTGCTTTTGCCTGAGTCCACTCAAAATCTCCTCTCCGCATACAGTCTATAATAGGAGCAGTGAGTGTGCTAAAATCTCGTATGAATTGTCGATAGAATGTAGCCAGGCCATGAAAGCTATGGGCGTCATGGATGTTCTAAGGTTCTGGCCATTCAGATATGGTGCGAACCTTCTCAGGGTCAGCTGAGACACAGTCTGGGGAGACGACGAATCCCAAGACGACTACACGGTAAGTGAGAAAGGCACACTTCTTAGGATTCGCAAACAAACTTTCCACTCTTAAGAATTGAAAGATTTGACGAAGATGGTCTAAGTGGTCCTCCCTAGTGCGGCTATATATCAAGATGTCGTCAAAGTATACGACAGCAAAAATGCCAATGAAAGGTTGTAATACTTGCGTCATCAAACGCATGAATGTGCTAGGGGCATTGGACAGCCCAAATGGCATGACCATCCACTCACATAGCCATTTTTCGTCTTAAAGGCCGTCTTCCACTTGTTCTAAGCTTGACTCGAACCTGATGGTAATCACTCTTTAAATCGATCTTCGAAAAGACAGTTGCTCCAGCTATCATGTCTAACATGTCATCTAGGCGGGGAATGGGAAAGCGGTACTTCACAGTAATCTTATTGATGACGCGACTATCCACGCGCATCTACCATGAGCCATCCTTCTTGCGGGTAAGAAGGGCTGGAACAGCACATGGGCTAAGACTCTCTCTAACGAACTCTTTCCGTTGCCGCTTTAATTCCGCATGTTCAGTAGGATTAAGGCGGTAATGAGGCAAGTTCAGGAGGGTGGATCCCGGAACAAGGTTTATAGCGTGCTGAATGTCACGCATAGGAGGGAGACTATCCGGTAGATCGTCAGGGAAGATCTCAGCAAACTCACTTAACAGTGGGATCACCTCAGGTGAGTGCTCAGCAGTGGGGGCCTCTTGAAGTTCATGAATGACAACGGCCCAAACACATTCTCCTGATGTGATCTCTCTCTCGACCTTACTAGCGCTAATCAGGTGGAGTTCTTTCTTCTTATCGGGCTTCTTTGGTGCGACTGTCGCTCGCTTTGAGGTCAATCGCGGAGGCGACTGGCCGTTCACGATACGATCACCCTTATACTTAAAAGCACAAGAGTTCGAGCAACCGAATAATGTAACATCTAGATCATATTGCCAAGGCCGACCTAGAATCGCACTTCCTAACTCCATTGGTAGTACATTACACCACATGTCTTCCTGATAAGAATTGAAGCAGATAGGAACTCGACACTGATGCTTAACCTCGATGGAGAAAGCATCTGTCTATGCTACTCGATAAGGATGTGGGTGATCAACAGTGATCAACCCTACATACGAGACAATCTTAATGGAAATCGCATTGAGACAACTTCCGCTGTCGACAAGGACTTTGCAGATCTTTTCATTTATTTTAGTTATGTATGAAAGATCGAAGTCTTATGCCAGTCCTCGCTCTCCTTAAGCTATGCCAGAGCACACCTGACTACTCCCAGAGGAGGAGAATCAGTAGTATGATCGTGGACCTCTTCCTCGTACTCCTCAAATTCTTCCGCATATGCGGGGTCAGCTACATAAGTCGGTCCTATGTCCTCAGCAAATAGAGGAGCATCCTCAGGGACCTGCTCTATTATCAGGCTTTGGAGGTGCACTCAGCAGCGATGTGGCCAAAGCCTTGGCATCGGAAACAACGTAGTGGACGTCCAGTATTGCCACGTGAGGACTCACTTACGTTGCCCTCTTCCTCTTTAAAAAGAGGTGGGCGGCTAGTAGGAGCCGAAGTCGCGGATGACTCAAAACCAATAGGTGCTAGCCTAGCAGAGGTATATCCTTACCGAGTATCAGTACGTCGGGGAATAAGAGGCTTCTGAAATCGCTCGTAGTCCTGGGCCATTTGATAGGCTTCCTCGAGCGTAGCGATATAACGTAAATATCGCATTGTATGTCCTCCCTTAATCCAGCTCTAAATCTGGATAAGGTAGTCGTGGAACTCTCAGCCTCATCACATCGCATCATAAATTCATCGAATTTAGCGATGTACTCAGTCACAGAGCGAGTTCGTTGAGTCAAGTGCTGTCACTGATCAAGGAGTCGATCACGATAAGTGATGGGAACGTACTTTTCCTTCGTGATCGCCTTGAACTCGTTCCAGTACTCAATTGGCTCTAGGCCATGGCACTAACGCGAACTCTCAACGTTGCTAATGAAAAGTCTAGCCTGCAAGGTGAGCTTCATTTTGATAAACATGACCTTTCTTTGCTCACTCATAATATACCACTGAAAATAGTGGTTCATACCATCCTCCCATTCAAGTATGTTTTGGGATCTAATGTCCCATCGAAATTAGGGCTTCCACCATAATACTACGCAGGTAGTTTTCATCAGGATCACGGGGCTCATATGCTTGACCAGTAGACTAGTGAATAGTCTTCCTAATAGTAGGCTCTCTACTAGGCTGATCTACCTCAATTTCTGAGGTATGGGTGCGTCGCTCAACCTCAAGGCGGGCAACTCGATCACTCATCTCATTCAGTTTATTTTTCATATCATCCAGACAATCAGTTCTAGCCATGAAAGTGGTCAATATAGCCTCTAATTTGGGATCCATGGGATTAGGGGAATTAGACCTAATGTATTCTAAATCAGACCTAGTGGGCATGTGCAAAAAGAAATAAATATGCCTAAATGCACACCCTATTCCAACCATGCTTTGATACCAGATTATGCGGGACAATATGCAAGATGCAATCCAAATTAGAGATTAGTAAATAATTCTAGCGGATAAGTATAAATTGGTTCAGGAATATCTCTAATGATAATGATGTAATAACCAAGAAACTATAAATTCGTGAAGCGAGTCAATTTTAAATATCTAAAAACAAATTCAAATGATGTTTAGTAGATTTGCCAAATGATTTAGGGCAACTATATCTTAATAGATCAGAGTCAGGGTACGCAGTAAATGGTATTTTCGCAATAAAATATTACTCAACAATAATTTAATCACACAATATTGTTCGGATCACACAGGTGAGCAAACCAAGCAGTCTCGACAACAAATACACAACAAAATCTCACAGGATTTTCAAAGTATTCAGTTGGTGTTTGGGTTTACCTCGACAGGAGATTCCGGCTTTTAAGGCTGAATTGCTGATACGTCGTGACGATATTTGTTGGCGATTGGATCAGCAGGATCGAAGTTCGAGGTCTTGAGCGTTGGCTGTGCTTGAGAGCGAGCAGTGAATGGTCGTGAACGACGTTGCAGAAGCAAACGTCATGAACGTTGTTGAAGAGGTCAAACTGACGGGGTTGAGGTCCGATGTCTCGAACGATGAGGGGTGCTGGAATGCGAACAATAATTGGTCGTGCACAAGCCAGCAGAAGGCCAAATGTCGTGCACGATATTGAGGAAGGTTGCTGGTGTTTGGCGGTAGCGCGAGCAGAGCCTGCAGGTGGGATCGTCGCCCTCACCGAAGGCCGGAAAGCTACCAGAGGCGACTGTGGCGCGAAAGGGACCTGATTGCAGGACGACGCAAGACCTCCGAACCGGCAGAAGAGGGGAAATGCCTAGATTTGTTAAGTTGAGATCGTGGTTTAAAAATATGGGAAAAGTTGAGGAAATACCTTAAGTTCCTTAAGATATTTAGGGATTTTCACTCGAGGCCTCAACTTTTCCCTTCACCGGGATATTACACACAATAATCAAACTCAGAATAATTTCATTCCAGGATTTCAACCAAATAACACTAGTCCATGCATTTTATATAGGCCTATTACATTTGAAATTCAAAATGTAGAAATAAATACTGAAATAAATGCGGGAATAAAAGAATTACAATCATGCCAAATACTAAAGTCTAAAAAAAGAAGCAAATAAACGAAATCAGCCCAAGAATTGGATTATTCCCATTTAAATCAATAAATTGATTAAAACGGAGATTTTTAATCCACTGATCAGCCACCCATCATGCCTGCTGCCAAATCTGCAGATATCAATTCTCCATCCAGATCGACGCCACGTGGTGAGATCTCGGACGTCGAGTGTGGACCCTGCTTAAAATAAATCGACGGTTCGATGTCGTCGTATCCCCATCACAAGGCATGGTATCAGTCAATTGAACTGAAATAGAAAAATTGTGCTTTACAAGGAAAGCATCTTATTAGAGTGAATAGAAGCCCTTTTGACATGAGCATGAATCCAAGTGTGCACATAGTGCTATGGAAGAGCAACTTTCTTCTTACTTGAAGGAGTACTAAGAATCCTCTCGAAACCTCTAAGGTCTCACATTTGCAATCTAGCTAATTTTCTCATATTTCACTTAAAAAAAATCTTTATGATTCATTGGATGATTCAATAATTTTAAGGTTCATTTACTTTTATATCTTTATGATTTGTTGGATGATTCAATATTTTTAAGATTCATATATTATGAATTTTGATTCATGTAAAATATATTAAGGATAAGGATGACAAAGTAATTTTTAAAGATAAAGATATGCAATATTGATGGATGAATTACTTTAATAATTTTTTCAATAAAGATTGTGAATACAATTGATTTTACTGAATTTTAGTATTTTAAAAAAAAGTAAAAATTACTCTTATATTTGGGCCTTTGGCGTGTTAGTAAAGCTGAAGTTTGGGAGATTTTAAAGAGGACGAAGTGTAGAAAATAGTAAGATGGGTTGACATTCTAATTTATGTTTGTAAATGTTCTGGAAATGAAGTAGTTTCTTAGCTCAATATGTTATTTAAAAGGGATAATTCCACTTAGGCCCCTGAGGCTTGTCTACTTTGCAGTCCAGGTCCACGAACGTCAAAACGTGTCGTCCAGGTCCACAATAATTACTATATAGTTTACTAGGGCCCTAGTTATTTTTAAAAAGCTTTCAATCAGTTCCAACATAATGTTTTCTATTTAAAATATCGTTATTTCATCAAAAAAATAAAATAAAATTAAATTAAATATTTTTTCAATTGCGATTTTACCCTCGCGCAGTGTGTTCGCAGACAATCCGCCAGCGCGCGGCCTCGAGGGCCGGCGGCCGGCAGCGCTCGGGCGTCCGCGGACCGTCGCCCTAAGCATGGGCGGCCGCGCGTGGGTCACTGGCGATGGCATTGCAACCTCAATGGCATATTTTAAGGAAGGTATTTTTGTCATTTTTACAATACATAACAAATTCTGTCATGAAGGGACCACGATGTCTTATGTAATATTTTTTGTGTACCTAAATAACATGTTTTGAGATTTAAAACTTTTGTGTTCAAGTAATCAAATCTCAGGGGCTTAAATGGAATTGTCTTTATTTAAATTGATTTTGAAGATTAAAATGATGTTAAATAAAAGAAAATAAAGTACATTTAGACCTATTTATGAAAATAAAAATGATGTACAGGATTGTACTAACTAAAGAAATAAAATTAGTTTTGTTTTATGCCAGATAGATCTACCGTGGAAGCTATCCATTTATTGAGAGATTTAATTGGTATGGCTAGGGAAAGAAAATATTTATATTTAATTTTCATCAATTTGAAAAAACGCTTAAGGTAAAGTCCTCAAAAAAGTGTTTTGAAGAGTTTGTAGAAAAGAAAGGAGTTGTTTATGTTAAAGTTATTCAGGATATTTATAAAGCGGTTGTTGCTTATGTTTGAACAGACAAAGGTTTAACTAATGATTTTTCTATTAAAATTTGACTAGACCAAGGTTCAGTTTTAAGTTTATATCTTTTTACATTGGTTATGAAGATTCTGATTAGACACATTCAAGAAAAGTATTATAATGTATATTTTTTGCAGATGATATTCTCCTTATCGATAAAATTAGAGATAAAACTAAGGCACGACTCGTGTTATGATGGAATGCCTTAGAATCTAAATTACTTTATCTTAGTAGTTCAAAAATTGAATACCTGAAGTGTAATGGAGCCTTAGGAGGGCATTCTCAAAGAGCGTATCCATAGAGGTTCTAATGTCAATTAATACCCTATGAACATCCGCGTTCCCAATGCGGGCAGTGATAACTATAGGTCATCAAAAGAGTTATCGCAGTCCGACAAATCCTTCTAGTTGAACGTGATTGGGGTTGTCAAGGCCAAATGTTGGGTGACGCTCCTAACCATCACGAATTGCGGATGCCCCACCTTTGGGTCGGGTCTTTGGACTATGCAGTAGGGTAGCCGATGTATAGATAGTGTCAATCATTGGAGCAACAGAAGAGCCAATGCGTAGAGCGCTAGAAGAGCCCAAGTCTTCGAGGAGAAGCAATGGGTTATGATGCTCGAGGTTTGGCTGCATGAACTCTAGTCTTTTGGCGACCGCAAATGCTGCTCGGACTCTTTGGGCGGGGACTAACCGACTACTTAGTGATCGTTGGTCTCTCGATGGACCGCTGTTTGGGATGTATTGACACAAAAACTATCGGCTGGTGTTGGGGAAGTGCTAGTGGTTGAAGGGGAACCTCCGGCGAGGCGATCAGTGGAACTGGTAAGTTCCTCATCAATAACTGTTTCCCGAGTGTATGAGATCATTAGTGATATTAGTAAATTTTGTAAGCATATTCTTGTTGGATTTCTTGGAATTCATTTTGAACAATTCGTGATCATGAATCAACATATTTATGTTTGAACCTTTTGCTTTATTTGTTCCTTCCTAAGCAATCTAAAGCTTGGATCACACTTCATGCACTATAGAGGGTCATTAGGTAATAATCTACATTGAAAATAGTTGAGAGCCATGGCAGTCAATTGTGCCAATCTTTTTTTCTCTTCGATAGTCATCTCAGAAAATTCTTTAGGTGTAACCTTATATTCTTTCATAAGAGAGACAAAAGACTTACGAGTTGTTTCACATAACTCTATGTCAATTCCTTGAAACTAGATCATCTGTTTCTACTAAAAGTTGTGCAAACTATTGAAAAGAGGACAATTAGTTGAAAGACCTTCACAAATAGCATCATTGGGTATATGCATAGAAAGAGTTATGGATCGACTCTAGGATATTAATCCTCAAATGAAAATAGTGAAAACACAAGAACCTTACTCAAATATCACTTATTGGCCCTTAGGCCTTCGCAAAAGGAAGGGTGAATTGGGATTTAAAATTTTTTTTTAAATAATTTCACACTTGAGTAATTAAAAGTGTATAAATGAAGTACACCTCAAAATATTTAAAGTAGGGAGGAAGTGAGCTGAAGCTACAGAGAAAACTGATAAAAAATGCACAAACAAAAAAAAGTAGTCGATTTCACCAAATTGATCAGATAATATGTAATAGTGCAAAATTCTAGAGAAAACTAATTAATTTGGGCAAATTGATCAAAACTATCGAAACAACACAATGAAAACTCAAAATTAAAATTATGAGAGATATAATTTAGATATTATATAAATCAATTATATTAAAATAATTTGAGCTTATTTTGAGTTAAAATCAAATTTAATATACGTATGTATATTATTTAAGTTTTCACGCAATAGTAAGGAGAAAGAGATACACAATCAATTTATAGTTTTTCGATTATGTATTTAAGTTAGCTTTAGGGACCTAATTGAAAATTTTTACATTGGTCGGGGACCTAAAAGTAAGATTTTAAAATTTATGGATTTGCTTGGTGTTATTCCTGACGCATGGGATATAGGTAATATGTATCTTTAATTTTTTTTTTGTCGCTCCAATATTACTTTAAAAGGCAGTTATATGCATGCCACTTTGAAAGATTATATTTACATATTAAACTCTTCAAAATTTATTTAGATATGCTTCATTTTTTAATCTTTAGTATTATATTAATGACACTTTGTCAATATTATCATGTCTAAACTAACTATGGTTAACTTAACTCAAACACCGATGATGACACTAGGAGTGTGCAAAAATACTCGAAGAACCGAAAACCAAATCAAAATCAATCAACTTGGTTTGATTCGGCTTGATTCAGTTCTAATTCTAAAGTTTTCGGTGTCGAATGATTTGGTTTGGTACTCGATTCTAGCATTCTTGAACTGCAAAATAATTGGGGGTCATCAATGGCTTAAGGTTATAATGAAATCTCAATCAATAGAATAAACTTTGATAAAATTATTTTGCAAAATCGCAGCCATATGCTTGGAAATGAATAAATTCAAAGATAAAATAGTCCAGATATTTTTATGTAGTCGAAATTCCAAGAAATCTAAATATGATTGAATAAAATGTAAATAATAACCAACTACGAACGATCAAACTCGAGTAAAAAAGATCGTATCGAAGAGAAGATTGTCATAACGATTAAGGCGATTAGCCCAACAAATCAAAACACAATTGTCACAACAACTATTGGAGGTTGCAACTACCAAAGAGATCTAGGCATGGACACAAATAAGAAATTTTTTATTCATTAATCGTTCTTATTAAAGTTTATATGAATGCTATTTTGTTAAGATTTATATAAATGCTATTTATAGAAATTTAAAAAGAGTAAAAAAATATGTAAAATATCAAAAATATTCAAAAAAATCTCTAAAATCAAGAAAATTTTGTCCTTTTATTCTGATATACCTTTTTTCTTAAAAAATATCTTTTTAATTATTTTTTTAATATAAATTAATTGGTTTCTCAAACTTGGTCTTCTCTAACTATTTGAATATTTATTCAAAAAATTGAGAATTTATCTGGTAAATAAATATATTTAAATAATTAATTATTTAAATACTATTATTATATATTTAAATAATTAATATGTTAATTATTGACTTTATCCTTTGTCAGAATTGAACAGAATCGCCTAATAATTAGTAACTATTAAGTTTATCTATCTTGTAGTATACAAATTAAATTTTTTATTTTATTAGAAGTACAATAAGTTTATAATATTATGAAAAAATTAAAAATTTATTTTATTTATATTTATTAACACCAGATTAAAAGTTAATTTTCTTCAGCTTATATTGTTATTTTATTTGTATGATGTATTGTACTTTAATGCCTTAATTGAATTACATAAATTTTGTTAAATAAAAATATTTTGTAATAATTTATAAATGTTTTTATATTTTTATTATTATTAAACCTAAACCTTTTATTTTATTTATATTTATTAACACCAGATTGAAAGTTTATTTTCTTCCATTATTGTTATTATTTTATTTGTATGACATATATTGTACTTTAATGCCTTAGATGAATTATATAAATTTCGCTAAATAAAATATTTTATAATAATTTGTTAATCTTATTATATTTCTATTATTATTAAATTTAAACTTTTCAAAATAAACATGTACGATAAATATTTCATTCAAATTTTATTAAATATGTATCTTAATCATAATTGTTGTTCAATGAGTTTGAATATTTTTATATATAACGGACTCGAATCAAATCCGAATCGGACCTGAACCAAATTTTTTCAGTTCAATTCTGGTTTCCAAAATTATGGAACCAACCTTAATTGGTTCGGGTCCAATTTTTGCCTAGAATTGATCCAACCAACCGAGTTGCACTCTTAGGCTTCACCGACAACACCTAATAGTCGACGGTAGACAGTGTGGTTGTCAATGACGATGTGGTTTTCAACAGTAGCTAAATTAAAGTAGTGGAGTACCCAATGGTTATAGACTGAGAGCGTGGCAACCATATAGTGTTGGCAGCCTACGTGGTGGTGGCAAATCGACAATAATGGGCAACGGCCTTTGGCAACATGGCCGTCGTGAGACGATGCTGAGCCAACTATAGCTTGCTAACATAATATTCCATGCATATTCTATTTATTCCCAAAGAGGTTTACTCGAGTGATGTTTATGTAATATTTAATATTATGGGGTGGCATTAACGTAAATAAATTTTAAAATATAGTTGATATGTAAATGCAATGTTACAGAATATCATGTATGTAATTTTCCTGTTGTTTCTCCATTATCATTCTCAATAACTTTAAATACCTCTCACTAGTATGTTTTTCTCTTCCAGGCCCACTAAATTAATTGTTGTACGGCTTGACCAAGTGCTTTTTAAGGTCAATGTAAATCTTTTTTGCCTGCAATATAAAGATTCTGATAAGATTTTGGTAACTGATAGAGCGCAATGAAAACAAAGGATTCATGTAGCCGACCCCACCTAGTGGGATTAAGGCTTGGTTGTTGTTGTTGTTGTTATAAAGATTCTGATAAGTAGCTGTAATTGTTGTTCTTTTAGGCTTAAATCTAAAATGTTTTTGTGATATGGTTCAACTTTTATTCTGATACTCTCCTCATTAAAATAACTTCTGCATTATCGCAAAAGTGTCATAGTTCATCTCTAAAATGATCTGAGAGACATGCTGCTTACAAATGCCTGATCCATCTTTTGCAGGTTAATTGCTTGGCATTCAATCCGTTCAATGAGTGGGTTGTAGCAACAGGTTCAACTGATAAAACAGTTAAGCTGTTTGACCTTCGCAAGATGAACAGTGCCCTACATACCTTTGACTGTCACAGGTTATTTTTCACATTGACTCTTCTCTACTCTTGCTTCATTGTACAAGTTGTTAAAACTTGAAATGTTTTGTGGAAATTAGAGAAGAGGTTTTCCAAGTTGGCTGGAGTCCTAAGAATGAGACCATTCTCGCATCGTGCTGCCTAGGAAGGAGGCTCATGGTGTGGGATCTAAGCAGGTAAGTCATGATGCTGTGTACTGTATCTTTTTTGTTATCTTATACTTTCAACATTGTTTTCCACCAATGAGGTTATTGGCAATCATAATATTCACCAGATAGGCATTCTTTGCTGTACATTCACAGAAGTAGCTTTCTTGTAAAATTTGGTCGAGATGGTTTGATTTGTCTGAAGGCTTTCTTGTAACATGGTTTGTTTTGTCCAAATGTTTTTTGTTATATTTCTGTTGAAGTTCTTAATGTTAGCTGGTACCTTGTCCTTGTTGCACTTTTGTAACCTAGAAAATTTGATGTCCATCACTTATATATACTACCAGTGTCATACCACCACCTCGTTTAATCAAAACTGCCATAGTAATTTTGAAATATGTAGATAATCAGAATATTTCAATGCTAGATATTTAATAATCAACAAATTAAATCCAGTAAATAAAGCTTTTTTAAATTTTCAAATTAATTAAATTGAAAGGTAAATCTGAATTATCTACAAGATTAGATCCATCTAAACTTCTCAAAATTATAGAACCTAGGAATCGTGTAAAAGTGTCCTCACATAAATATTTCAAACAATAATTTCACTCAAAAAATATGTAAAGGTCGCACAAGTGAGCAATCACGAAAAGTATTTTGCAATAATTAGATTTCAGCAAAGAAGATTTACCTGAATCGAAGGACTCAAGAAACCTTAAAAAGAATTAGATTCTACCAAGCAACGAGCAGATGCAGGCAGAAGCGCACGGGAGGGCACTAATAAGCCAAACAGCACAGGAGGACGCAACAAGCGGCGAAGGTTGCCTGTGCGAAGATTGGCTTAGGCCACCAAAAGGGCAGCGTAAGGTCAACTGGTAGAAGCGAGCTAGCGCACTGGTCTGGGCCTGAGGGTTGGCACAAAGCACCACCAAGAGGGCGAGGATGTCATCCAGCAATGATGTCCACCGACGAGGATGCGTACAAGTGACAATCGCAGCACAGCAGCACAGGCTGCCAAGGGTGGTGTGAAATAAGACGCAAGCACGAGGGCTGGCTCGCGCAGTCAAGAGCAGCGAGGCGGGGTCGAAGGTTAGGCATGGCCAACAGAGGCACATGAGTGAACTGGGACAGCGAGCAGTAGATCTCGCGAGTGCACAACAAAGGCAAACCCACAAGAGGGCTATCGTGGAGGTCACATGGGCGGGGCAGTAGGCAAGATGGCCCAGCAGACTTGCGCGCATGGATTGCCCGAGTGGGCACGAGCGAGCACGACATACAGCTGCACGGGTTAAGCGCTCTGCTTGTCTGTGGGGTCTCGCGAGCTACGGGACTGGAGTCGTTGCGGGTGGGTGCGTCTTGCGCCTACTATCGGAATGATGATCGAAGCAAAATCCAAAGAGTGAGACGATGTGGAGGCGAAGTGGGACCTGCATGATGGCGGAGGTGGAGGTGGAACCTAGCTTTGATACCAAAGTTAATGCGGGACGATGGCGGTGGCTAGGGTTTGGAATATAGAAGGAAGAATAAAATTAGGAGTTTAAGGATTTTCACCCTAAGCCCTAGCCCTTTTCTTTCGGAATTTAAAACCGATTCAATTCTATGAATCATGATTTAAATTCCATGAACTAAAAGAATAATTTAATTTTATTCAAGTCCCTAAAAAGTATATACTCCAGACATATAAATAAGAAAATCCACAACGTCGTAACTTTTATTTAGCGAGGTGAAACTAAATAAAACTAATTTAAAATTAAAAATAATTTATTTAAAAATTAGAGAAAATCTAATTTTAAAATAAAACCCCTCAATTTTAGCTAATCCTAACTAACAAATAACTTTCAAATTCAAACTAATTGTCTTAATCAAATAGGTTCGACTAGTCATGACTCAACCCAACAAAACTAATAACTAATTCAATTCAACTGAACTAATAACTGACTCAACCAACTAAACTAAATATGACTCAATCCAATCAAATAAGAAGTATTGAATCAGCTCTGACACATCTCTAATGACCTGACCATAACGGGCTCCATATGTGTTCGCACCACTAGGTCTCCCATTGGGTGAGGTGTATGAGACCTCTAGTGGGGGCACTGCACCTCAACCTCTTAAATGTTTGTGTAATGTTCATGGCTTAAGCTAGGATCGATGTTGGGAACAGGTTAGGATTTAAGGCATCTAAAATGTAACTTGGATAAAGATCACGATCATAGATTATCTACTGATTAGAACTCTGACGAGCTAATTTAACCATGCCATTTCTATACGCAAGAGTTATTATTCTACATATACCTCTCTATCAACCAATAGTGATTCAGCATTATCAATTGCATCCTTAATCTTTATTTGTTTTCCTCTTCTTTATATTTCATGAATAATTGTATTCTATAGTCACATTTCACTGTGATGCCACTCGTGTTTAAAGGTGCTCAAGCATTGGCCTATTGCAAGATCCCAGTGAAGTTCGCTGCCTGAGCTCTAGGCAAAAAGCTCAAACGGGATTCTTGCAATGGCTGACCAATTTAGCGGTTCGATTCTACTTCTGGACTTTGCTAGGGATGTCTGTTATCATCCTACCTACTAAATGTGGGCATTGAGAATGTCTTTACTGGCAAAGAAGTGGTTGAGATGACTCCTCATGGCATCTATCCTCCATTCCATGGTGCCTCTCGCTTGTCCATTTGCTTTATGCAGATTGCAAGCATACTAATAGGACATGGTATGTCCTTATGTCAAGTGCAAAGATCGATTCTAGTTAATTTTGCAGTTTATTTGGCCAAGCAATAAATCTAAGAAAGGCCTGTCATGTTTAGTCGTGACAGCTTGATCAGGTGCCGTCGCTGCATTATTCATTAATTTGTCATAGTTGAACTTACAGTTGAATTGTCTATGCATTCACTTTTGTGCCGGTATGCATAGACGTGGGGACTGTCTCTCTGGAGCACTTGGTTCAGCATTGCATTTCTTTATAGGAGTTGGGGCTCCTTCCTTAGCTGGTCAGTTCAATCCATTAATTAGTGTTACTGAAACATTGTCAATGTCTTATGCCCTATTTTGTAGATGCCTGTAGTGCTTGTTGCTTTGGAATGAATATTCCGGACTTTTGTTTGGTCAAGTGGATTCTCATGGGTTTCATATAGTAAGTTGAGATGTGATCTGCAGACCTAACTCATGCCGCGAATTGTGTAAACTTTTGGGAATGCTGTTTTGCCTTGCTTGTTAGGTTCACTCTACGTTTTGGAGACTTAAAAGGATAGGTACAAGTTGTGCATGCATGGTACTGTTTGACAGCCATCGTTCTCTGTCAAGCTGTTGACTCATGAGCCTAGTGGTTATTGTGCCTGGGTGCTCCTTCAATTGATGCACTGGTACATTGGTGCTTTGGCGCATTGGTGATATGATGTTATCTCAGCTATTCAAGGTTCCAGGATTGGTTATGATTACTAGATCAATAGCCTTCATTTGTTTGTATTGATGCTTCTAGGGCTGATTGCTTGACCATACAGGTTGAAGGACTTCTGGCTGAGAACCACCCCTCGGATATATCACCGTTGCTTTATATTTTTGAGGCTTTGTTGAAGTTGGATTTCTCTATTTTTTGTCCTTTTCTTCCTGCGTGCCAATTTTTTTGTGCTTCTCAGCTCTAACTGACCATTTATCATGCTTTGGGTACTATGCTTCTTGTTTCAGTGGATTTTTTGCAGGTTTGGCGTGAATGGGTAACACTGTGTGTTTGGACATCTTTAGAGATATATCCACCCTCGGTTGTTCTTGAGTTTCATACTTTGGCAAGTAGGGAATGATTGGAATGTGGGCATCCACTTGTCCCTTTTGTTCTCATCCCATTTTGCAGGCTTTTCACATTGCTTATTGCTCTCTTGATCCCTTATTGCCTCACTCCAGTTTTGTAGATCACTGATTCACCTGGCTCCCTTCGGTTCACATCAATAGGAACCTCTGTTCCAATATATGTTTCTTTAAATCCTTCAGATCTACTCTGATTGAAATTTCCAAGAGAATGACATAGGTTATGTGGCTGAATCACTAGGATCATGGGTGAGAGAGAAAATAAGTAACAAATGGAATAGAAGAGCAAAACAGTTGGAAAGAGGAAGTTGTAGTGATGAGAGAAAACATGCAAAAGAGGGAAACAAAATGTCAACAGCGAGGAAGAGCAGAGAGGTAAAGATATATTTGGGGAGCTAGATGTGGAGAGGAATAACTTACTGCATTTTCACTTTCAGGTTGAGTTATTTTGAAGAATTGAGTTTGAAATTTTGCCAAGGTTCAATTTCATTTGGTAGTCAAATTGACATTTGTGTGGATATTCAAGTCTTTTGCATCATCTAAATTTAGCAATCTGTATGCGTTGAGCTTTTTATTTACGTCCACCTTTACCACATAAAGTGGGCATAATTTCTTCTCTTTGGTATTTATTCTTTCATCATTTTGAACTCTTTTTACCTTTCCAATAGATGTCATAGCCATGCCCTTTATATAGTTATTGCACTCTATTGTTCCTAGTTTAGATTGCGGGCATTTTGGTAATCTCATTTTTACTTCAACAACATAGGCTTTTGTCACCTTTAACTTTGTAACACACATAACGTAGATGGTGTTTATTTATTTTGCATTTTCTCCCTGAACAACCATGGCTTGATGCAGAACGTGTACTTGGAAAATATATGAAGTAGAGAGGAAGGAAAAGAGAATGAGGAAGTGAGAAACAAATAGAATCAGAGGTTTGAAAGAGAACTTTTATTCAAGTTCTTAAGATTGCTAATTAAAAAAACCATCTACTCTTTAAAGGTAAATAGTAAATGAAGATAAATAGTAAATCTTCCTACTAAATATTTCAAATCTAACAAAACCATCTACCCATTTTAACAAAATAATTAAATTCTTCTTTGAACTTATGGTGGTCCTATTTATAACACACGTAGACTTCTGGTTGCTCTATGACAGTGGTTTGCATTGTACAAGGATTGTGTGCTAATCCTCTCTCTACATTTTTTGTGTAATTTTTGTAAATATTGCTGCTTTATATCTCATACAGCTGGATTTTAGCTGAATCTATCAGTTGAATGCCCAGAATAAACATCTTTCTTTGTAGGATTGATGAAGAACAAACACCTGAAGATGCAGAAGACGGTCCACCCGAGTTACTTTTCATCCATGGTGGGCACACCAGCAAGATCTCAGATTTCTCCTGGAACCCTTGTGAGGATTGGGTCATTGCAAGTGTTGCTGAAGATAACATCCTTCAAATATGGCAAATGGCGGAGAATATTTATCATGATGAAGATGATTTGCCAGGAGATGAACCTTCGAAAGCCCTGTAATACGTTTGCATGGTCTCTGAGATGGTGCAAGAGGAGGATCTTAGGTATGCCGTAATACTAACCAGATGATATTGCTAGGAAGGCATACCTTCTGTGAATCAGAGATATGACGTACTCCGTAGCAAGTTGTTGGACGGATCTGAGAATTGCTAGCTGCTATTTTGGAGAACTTTTTGTAACCCTGGTCGTAATAGTTGTAGGGCTTGGGCCTAATTACAAGTGTTGGCTTGTAATATTTTCTAACTGGCATGCCTTGCAAATTTTTATTACTGTATTTTGTTCATGAACGAGATTGTGATTCTGATTGCTTCTTTCAAACCTGTGATTCTGATTATTGTCGATTGAATCTTGAGATACATTGGACTTGACATAATAAGATAAGTTGCCATTTAATTTGCAAGCTCCAACTTGAGCTAGCCTAATTTACAAGCCCAAGCAAATCTGATCTTCAATTTGACTTGACGGAAGATCCGGCGATTTTGCGATGATGGATCCGCCTACGAGCAAGATCTGCCTCAATGATGCTGCATCACTTTCCCTTTGTTGTTTCTGTTCATTGTTTTTTTTTTTTTTATTTTGTGATACAATCTGTGCATTGATTTTTATCAAAAAGGATATTGGATGTTAATGCCGTCCCGCAGGTCTTTCGCTCGAATAATAGTCAATGAAATATTGTTTGAAAACGCTTTCTTCAGACTGCAGGTGGCCAAATGGAAGCTGTGGCTTGCAAAATTAAGGAATTCATATGAATTCCATCAAAACTCACTTGTAGCTGGCCAATTAGGAATATGGCTCGTAAAATTACTGGATTTTGCTTTGCTGTAAAAATTAAATGAATTTTACGTTTAATTGAATGGAATGAAATAAAGCTCAAATGGATTGAGACAAGAATAGAAATCACTGTGTTAATTTAATAAGAATGGTGTTAACACGTGGTTTCTGTGCAGCATCCTGACCGTACACGTAGCGCCTGGCTGGCCTCCAATATTTTGACTTGCTTGCTGACTCATCTGCCTGCCTTCACAAGTTCTTGACCAGGTTCAACCTCGGATACGAAGGTTTAGCCTAACCTCGTTCCCGACAAACCAATGCCACTTCTGATAACACCGGGTACGAGGTTACAGAGCAGTGCCTGTCACAGCCAGCCCCACCTAATTGCGTCGTTCCCCATACAAAGCACCTCTTTTCAGACCCGCAAATCAAGGATCCTCGTGCTTCAACCATCACGAATTCTCAGAAGAAGTACCAATATTAAAAGATATTATCCTCTTTTTACGGTTTTCGGCCCCTCCGGCGGCCGACAAGCGGCATGAAACCAGAGCTTGTCCATCACCTGTTCTCCGGAAAACCTGAATGAAGCTATGCACTCCATCAGGTACAAATACCCCTGAACAGTTCCCTAGGAAAAAAGAGGCAGATAAACAGAGAACTTTCTCACCCCCATTGTGGTAGGGCTCCAACGGAGGAGCTCTCTTCTTCTTCTTCTTCTTCTTCGGATTCCTCTTCTCTTTGAAAAACACTGTATTAGTCTTCAGGGTTATCTTTTTTCATTAGTGACTTATTTGCTGATCGACCGGTGGACGTAGGGGATTTCCTCCCTGAACCACCTTAAATCTCTGTGTTCTTTTGGGTGCCTTGAATCCTCCCTTTCTTCCTTAAGCTTCTGTTAACAGGCTTACTCCTTTGCGCGCCGCCGTCTCCCGGAACTCTCTTTTTCTTTGGTATTCCTTGGGGCCTCCCACATCCTACGTCAACATTTTCTAGTGCTTTCATTGAGACCTGGGAAGATGGTGGCCAGAACGCGCAAAACCAACTCCGCTGCTCGCAGTATGCACGCGGGGGAACCTTCCGTTCAAGTACCAGACGACGGAGCTTCAGCCTCAACTTCTCGGCGTCATGCCGAATCAGCTTCCTCCTCCAGGGGCACCAGTGTCTCAGAACTTCAAGGGATGCTCGCAAATCTCACTGACATGGTCACCGGCCTTACAGTCCAGCAGGCCGTGCTCCTCAGATAGACGCAACCGGTATGTGCAGTACTCCCTCTTCCGCTGGTAGCAGCGGTCCTTGTTCCTCTCCCGCCGGCCACGGCGACTCCAGCGCCTCCTCCGCCGATTGCGGCTCCAGCGCCTCCTCCGCCGATTGCGGCGGTCCCAGAGTTACGTCCGCCGGTTGCAGCGGCCCCGGCTCCTCCTCCTTCGATTGCTGGAGCTCCCGCTCCAGCGCCTCCGGTCGCCGCACCCTTCGTCCAAAGTTCTGGTTCTTCCAGACCACCCAGACGCCCTTTCCGCCCCAGGAAGCTCTTCAAAATTCTCTTCCACCAGGTCCATTACCACAACCTGTTTTCCACCCACCTGCTTTCCCTCCTTTTCTTGCTGAAAGAGACCCCCTCTTTCCAGGCGCTCAGGTCCCCCATCACGGATTTGATCCATTTTTGGACCGATGGATGGCAATGCTCTTTTTTCCGATGCCATCTGACTGGCCCAAATCTCAGAGGACTTCAGGCCACCAAGGCTAGAGGTCTACAGGGGTGTGACTGACCCCCGTGAGCATGTGCAAGGGTTCGAGGACGCAGTCCGTTACCGCCAGCCTGACGAGGCCATGAGGTGTCACCTCCTGGCCAATACTCTGAAAGGGGCAGCATTCAGCAGGTTCATCAAGCTGCCCAGGGGCCACATCTCTTCCTACGAGCATCTAAAATGAGAGCTGATCGCCTGTTTCATTGGCCGGACCCGAATGGTCATCTCCGAGATGGTACTCGCCAACATCAAGCAAGGCGAAAGAGAAAGTCTCCGGGATTATACCAACCGCTTCTTCGCTGCTACAGCAGAAGCTGAAGACATAGAGCCTATAGTGGCCATGCACAACTTCCAAATGGGACTCAAAGTGGGGGGCCTGTCTAAATCCCTGCAGTTGGCCAAACCTCAAAGTTATCCAGAACTGGTGGCCAGGGCCAGTCAATTCATGCTTCTCGAGAATGCTGAGTCCTCTCTCACGGGCGCTCCCGGAGTTAAGCAGGAGAGAAGCAAGAGGAAACATCAAGGTGCTGAACCCCCGGCCACGAGGATGCGCGTAGCCAGACATCATGACAGAGAAGGGGGAAAACCTCGACACATCCAGCATCCAAAGCTTCTCCTCTCTCGGCCACTCCCCGAAGTCTATGCGGCAGCTGTCAAGCAGGGCTGAATCCAACCTGCCGGACCCAGGCCAGCACCTCCTGTCGGGGTGGATCCTGACAACTATTGTGAGTTTCACGTGAATTACGGGCACAGGCTTCACAAGTGCCGAGACCTCAGAGCCCTACTCGAGAAACTGATGAATCAGAGCAAGCTTGAAGAATTCATGCAGATGGCGCCAACTTTCACTGCTGCCCAGAAAGGGAAGGCTCCCGAGGTTGCTGAAGCCCATGCTAAGGCCTCACCACCTTCAGGCCCCTGTCAATCAGGGCGCCCTTACCCTCCGGCCACCAGGACGATCAATGCTATCTTCAGCATTGACCCAACTTTCCACCGCCAAGTAGTCGAGGTTGGCGGTATTTCTGAGCAGCATTCTTTATCTATTCCCCTCACTTTTTGCAGCAGAGATCTCCCCCAGAAGGGCAATCTGCATAACGACCCTATAGCGGTCGTCGCCCGCATCGTTGATTTCGATGTCCAACGGGTGCTCCTCGACTCAGGGAGCGCCGCTGACGTCCTATTTGAGTCCGCCTTACTCCAGATGGGACTCAAAGAGGCAAACCTCCTCCGCGCCAGGACCACCTTGCTCGGCTTCTCTGGTGAAAGGGTCCAGCCTCTGGGATTCATCACCCTGCCCGTCTCCTTTGGCAATGACAACGGCCACGCTATGAGCATGGTCAACTTTGCTGTCATCAAGGCTAAATCAGGCTACAACGCTATCCTTGGGAGGACAACGCTAAACTCCTTTGGGATGGTGATTTTCACGCCTCACCTATGCGCAAAGTTTTCGACCTCCAGCGGTGTTGTCACCATCAGAGGAGATGCTAGACAAGCTACCCGTTGTTTCCAAATAGCAGCACAACTTGTAGTCGATCAAATGGATCCCAGAGAGTCCCAACCGGTCATACCACAGGAAGGGGTCATCAATGTAGCCTTGGGAGGGGAAGACTCTTCCAAAATTATAAATATTTCATCTTATCTGAATGACAAGCAGCAGGCAGAAGTCATCGCCTTGCTTTTTGAGTATATCGATGTCTTCGCATGGTCTCCTAAAGATGTTACAAGCGTAGACAGGACTGTCTGCGAACACCATTTGAATGTATCCCAGACCATCTCCCCTATAGCACAAAGGAAAAGGGTGATGGCAGGGGAGAGGCAGGACGCCATCAAAGAAGAAGTTGATAAATTACTCAGGGCAGGCTATATCAGGGAGGTCCAGTACCCCAAATGGCTAACCAATATCGTCATGGTGAAAAAGGCCAACTGGAAGTGGATAATGTGCGTAGATTTCAGAGCATTGAATCAGGCCTGCCCTAAAGATACTTACCCTCTCCCCCGCATCGATACGATGGTAGAACGAACCTTCGAGTACGAGGTTATGAGCTTCCTAGATGCTTTCACTAGTTACCATCAGATCTGGATGGCTAAGGGAGATGAGGAGAAGACAGCCTTCATCACTTACTACAGCACTTACTGCTACAACGTCATGCCATTTGGTCTCAAAAATGCCGGTGCTACCTACCAACGCATGATTGATGCCTTCTTTAAAAGCCAAAGGGGAAGGAATCTCGAAGCTTACGTAGACGATATCCTGGTCAAAAGCAGAACCTTGACAGACCACCTAAGTGATCTCAGGGAAATGCTCGATACCCTTCGAAGGTATAACCTCAAGCTTAACCTTGCTAAGTGTACCTTCGGCGCGGCTTCTGGAAAATTCTTGGGATACCTAGTCTCTAGGTATCAGGGATAGAGGCCAATCCTAACAAAATATCGATCATCCTGAGCATGCCCTCCCTGAAGACAGCCATAGAGATCTAGAAGCTAGCAGGACGGATCAACAGTTTGGGCAGATTCATTTCAAGAGCCGGAGACCGATGTTCTCCATTCTTTCGATGTCTACGCAACAACAAGAAAGGTCAATGGACCAACGAGTGCGAAGCAGCCTTTACGGAGTTGAAGAGATATCTTACCTCGGCCCCGATACTAGTGGCGCCAAGGGAAGGCACAGTCCTATCGCTTTATTTGAGAGTATCTGACACTGTAGTCTCAGCGGTCCTCCTAGAAGGTGAGAAGGGGATACAACATCCTATCTTCTATACCAGCCACATGCTCCTGGATATCGAAAGTCGGTATCCCACTTTGGAGAAACTCGCTCTGGCCCTCCTGACGACTGCAAGGAAGCTACGACCTTATTTCCAGTCTCACACTATTCAGGTTGTCACAGATCAACCACTGCTAAAGATATTGCATACCCCCGAGGTTTCAGGAAGATTACTCAAGTGGTCCATTGAACTGGGCAAGTACGACATCAGATTTGTCCCACGGACAGCAATCAAGGCTCAAGCCCTGGCGGACTTCGTCGCCGAGTTTTCTACTTCAACACCACCACCTGTTAGGCCCCTGGCAAACCTCTGGTCCCTCCATGTTGACGGCGCGTCCGGATCATAATCCCAGGGGGCTGGAATCCTCTTAACCAGCCCAATGGGGGCTACACTTCATCACGCTGTGACGCTTCAGTTCAAAGCAACAAATAACCAGGCGGAGTATGAAGCCCTCATTACAGGACTTAATTTCGCTCTCAACATAGCCGTGAAGCGCATACAAGTGTTCAGCGATTCCCAGTTAGTTGTCAATCAGGTGAACCGCCTATTTGAAGCGAAGGACGAAGTTTTGAAGAAATATCTGCAGTTGGCCAGATCCTTGATTTCCCAATTCAAAGATTTCTCCTTTGACACACATACCTAGGGAAGAGAACCAAGTTGCGGACCGACTTGCGAAGGAGGGGCTCCCCGACCTCCGTCGAACCCAGGTGTTCGAAAGGCCCAGTTTCGAATGCACCAAAGTTTCTTCTGGAGAGAAACCGCCCTGCTGGATGGACAGAATCCTAGATTACCTGAAAAATGGGACTCAGCCAGACAACAATCAAGAGGCGTAGAAGCTAAAACTTGTTTGCGCCAAGTACACCCTCGTCGACGGGGAGATTTACAAGAGATCTTATGCCAAACCTCTCACCAAGTGTTTAAGACCAGAAGAGGCCCTAAAGATTATGGAAGCAGTACACCGAGGAGAATGCAGAACACATGCCCGTGGTAGAAGCCTGGTTATGCGAATCCTGCGCCAAGGATTCTTCTGGCCCAACGTCCACAAAGACGCTTAGGTGTTTGTGGAAAAGTGTTCTCAATGCCAATACTACGCCGACATGCAAAGGCAGCCTGCAGGTTATCTCAAGCCTATTAATTCATCTTGGCCCTTCGCTATTTGGGGGCTGGATTTCCTAGGTCCAGTGCCTACGGCCATGAAGAACTACAGATGAATACTAGTTGCAGTAGACTACTTTACAAAGTGGATTGAAGCTAAGCCGCTTACTCAACTCACTGCCCAAAATGTTGAAAGTTTCCTTTGGGCCAACATTGTTTGCAGGTATGGCATACCAATGGTGATTATCACAGATAATGACACCCCATTCGCCAGTCAGATGATCCATAATTTCTGCGGAGAGCACCAGATCAACCTCAAGTACGCTTCCGTTTGATATCCTCATACCAACGGGCAGGCGGAAGCTGCCAACAAGAACATCCTAAACATTTTGAAGAAGCGCCTAGACGGCGCCAAAACTTGATGGCCGGAAGAACTACAGGGGCTCTCTGGACTTACAACACAGCTCCTTCCGAAGTTACTCAAGAATCTCCTTTCTCCCTCTCGTTCGGGATGGATGCTGTCATACCAGTTGAACTGGAGCACCTCTCCCCCAGAGTAGAAACTGCAACTAACTTCGGACCCGAGGCTTTACAAACATGGGTGGATAAAAATAATGATTCACGAAGGGTCGACCTAGATCTCCTAGAACAAAAAAGAGAAGTGGCCGCACTGAAGCGCCTGGAGCACAAGCGACGAATAGAACGATATTACAACCGGAAGGTTAACCCCAGAACTGTTAATTAGGGAGATTTAGTCCTCAAGCGGCGACTTCTCGCCGGCAGCAATTTGGGGGTTCCCAAACTTGAGCCAAATTGGGAAGGTCCTTACATCGTGCGCGAGATTGCTGGACCAAACGCATACTACCTCATGACTTCTGAAGGCATTCAACTCCCCAGAACTTGGAGTGGGGATGACTTAAAGAAATTCTATGCATAGACTTTGATGGCAGCTCATCTTGATACTCCTTATACGTTATTCATTCTGTACAGATTCATTTGGAAATTTATTACGCTAATTCAATCAAGAAGTCCTGGGATATTCTTCAGACATTTGGATTTCTTTATATGCTATCCTAAAGGTTATTTCTCAGACTCCGGAGTTCCTATGAATGAATCCTACATTTGTCAATACATACCAAGATATTCGTATCGACCTAAGCGTCGCTCAGGTATGGTCTCAAAACTCATCTCGATTATCGTGCCCGAGGTTCCGGACCTCACGCGCAATGATCCCACAGTAACTAACCCTCACTATATGGTGATCACTAAGCCTAGTTGTGCCTGGCAGGAGGGGTTTCTTACAAACATCTGGACCCTTCCATAAGCCCATCTGGCCAGCGGAAGGTCTGAAGGCCTGCTCGTAACCTTAGGGCAGTCCCTGATATCGACCTACGATGCAGGTCCCCCCTAAGCAGGGTACCTTCGCTTCCCACTAGGATCTGCCATTCCAAGAGGGTCAGCCCTTGCCTCAAGTACAAACATTGTACACGATGTTTCAAACGCTCAAGTTCTTTTGGCATTGGGTCAGATAACTCCCCCTAAGCAGGATCTCCACTACTATCGTTACTTCTTCCCTGTGCAGGTTTACAAAGGAATATCTATAACCCTACTGAAGGGGATCCTCGAGGTCAGCCCTTGCCACAAGTATAAACATCGTGCACGATATTTCAGACGCCCATGTCCTTTTGACGTTAGGCCAGATAATACCTCTTGGGCGGGATCCATCTTGACTATCACTATTCCCTTTCTATATGGATTTCGGGAAGTTCCAAAATTGAACTTAGGTTATTCTATATGGTTCAAAAGCTCTATCTTATTAAGGGATTTTCTCAGAACCAGTCAGAACACCTCAATTTCATACAAAGGTACCTATTCATTACATACACATCAAAGTTAAATAGGTATGAAAAGAACTCTCTTTATTATTACTTTCAAAAAAAATACAAAAGTAGATTACAAATTCACTACTCTTACAAGGAAAATGAGTTACCCTCTGTCGGCCCTATCTAAGAGCCTAAATACTCGATGGATAAGTTCGTCAGGCAGGTCAAAACCCTCTTCCTTGTAAGTGGGATCAACAGCCATGCTAGGGAAAGAATCCACTTCTTCAAGTTCGGCGGCAGTAACCTTCCCCCCTTTGATTACAGTGGAAGCCAGTCCCTCCCATGATCGCCTGATCCCTTCTAACATTAATTTCCTATAGGGTAAACTCGTCTTGTAGGCCTCCACGGCGGCCATGGACTTCTCCGCGATGATAGCTTCTTGCCGTTCGGCGGCTTCGACAAGCTTTTTCTGCAGGATTTTATTATCGGCCTCTGCCGAAGCCAGGGCAGACTGGCGAACTGCAAGCTCCTCTCGCAGCTTGGCCTTCTCCTCTCACAGCTTGGCCTTCTCCTCTCGCAGCTTGACCTTTTCCCTTCAACGACATCAAGCTATGAAGACTTCGCTGCAAGTTGAGATCCTAGCTCCACCACCTGCTCCTCGGTCCTCAGAGCCCCGTTCAGAGCCAACAGCAAGCGAGCAAGAGCCTGCAGCGAAAACAAGTCAGCTCACAGGATTAAAGTGGTTAAGGAAAACTTGAAAAGGGATCCTTACCGTGGCTATTCTATTTGCGCATCCTAAGTACAGGTCTGGTGTGGAGGTGCTCTCCATCTTTTCCTCTAGATCCTTGGACACCAGGCCGCTCCCAAGGGCCAAGCCTACCTCTCCCCGGTAGACTCGACCTTTGTTTTCAGATGGCACGGTGACGACGGCCAATCTTCTATCTTCCCCGGTCGTCCTCACCGCCATCCTTATACCTTCATCCCCAAAGAATCCGACGAAGTTTGTGCTATAGGGGGGCTCTACACTTCTCTGCCAGTCATGCTCTGCCCTGGTAGCAAAACCCCCCTCCTCTTCACTCTTTGCCTTCTTTTGTGGGGGCTCAGGCTCCATATTCCCGGAGGAACCCCTCTTTTCTCCATGGACCTCCTTGGGAACCAGTTCCAGGCAAGGTCCTTCCATCTTCTCTTGTTCTTGGCCTGCGGCGGCCTTGTTGCCTTCCTCCTTTCCCCCTATGACAATCTCTGCACTACCCTTAGGGATTGCCTGGGGCTTGGTAGCTGGCATGGGTTCCTTACCCTTCCCTGTGTAACCTAGCTCAGCCAGTGTCTTTTTGTCATCCGCGGCATCCTCAGGAGAGGATACCACATCGACGACGGCTCCGCCGTAGACCGGCTCTAGAACCCCTACTTCTTCTCCTTCCCCCTCCGCAGCAGCCTCTTTATTGAGTTGGGTGGCAAGGGGATGCCCCCTCCTGGCTTTCCTCATCATAACTACGACCGAAGGAGGGGTGACTTCTTTCAAGACATTGTACCCTAGCGTCTTGGCATGTAAGGATATATAATTCCTTACATGCCTCAGAAAATCTTTTAAGGGCCAGCTCTGCCCCTTCAACTTCTCCAAGTTCCTTAGGGTGTCCTACCCTACCACCCACATCACATCACCAGTGAACTCAGGGGGGCACACCCCGGGCGTCAGAGGGATTCCCAAGTCACCTCCAATGAAAAAATAGTAGTCCCTCCAGTTAGAGTGAGAACTACTCGCTCCCGAGAACATGACCTTCCTCGTCTTCGACCATAAGGCCAGACACCCCCTATACCCTGGTACCATCATCCAACTGAACAAACTCCTGAACAACATCAGAGTCCACGGTATCCTTTGAGCTTGCAACAGCTTCAGGAAAGAATACACATAGGCAATGGCGTTGGGAGAGAGTTGTGCAGAGACGAGATGGAAGGGGTTCAGAATCTCCCTAAACTCCGGCTGCGGTGGCAACAATAGGCCATACTCCACTTGAGCACGGTATACGCAGACGACCCCCTGAGGAGGACGGTTCAGTTGGAGGTCAGCGGAAGGAGGAATGATCGTCAGGTTGGGATTTCTTCTGAAACCCCTGGTGGTGTTGAGCACCTTGTGCTCCATTAGGAGAGACTTCTGATAGCTGGAATCTTTGTGGAACTGGGCGGCTAGCTTAGCCCACTCGATCTCTCCTCCTCCCATAGTTAAAATTCACTAAGGGCGGAATGAAGGTCTCTCTTTTTCTCTCTCTCTTAGGGTTTGAGGGTGAACAGGCGCGTCAGCTGCTCCTCTTGAGCAAGTTCTCCTTTTAAAGGAAAACGGCTATGCCCTTTCACCTTCTGACCGTCTAATATCCTTGATCAGTGCGCGGGCACCATCGGACCTCTCGTTCCCTCTGTCAATCTCAGGAATCGAAGCGGTGCACGGGTCTCAAAGCGGCGCACGGTTTTCGAAGCATCACTTCTCCCCGTCCCGTCGTATATCGTCCAAGATATTTTAATATCGTGCACAAGGGTTCAAGGGATGGTCATTCTTTTCCTTATACCCGATATTCTAATATCGTGCACGAGGATAGCTATCTCATCTTTCTACTTTAGAAATTTTCTTAGTTCATTTGTTGAGTTTTTACTTTCACTTATGAATTAATGTTCTCTTTTAGTAAACTTCGTGGTACCTATTTCAAACACGAAAGAAGAGATGCAGAACAATGATTCATTCATAGCAAGTTTTTAAAAAGAAAAATACATTTTCATTAATGATAAAACTTGTTATAAATTTATTTCTCTTTGTCCTCACATATTTCTCTCATGAATACAGAAAGAACAAAGAAAAATACAAAGCTGCAGAACTTAGACACCTGGAGTGGTAACCCCGATCTCCTGTCCAAAGGACCCCTCCTCTTTGAGACCACCTCTTCCCTGAATTTCTTTTTGGGGTTATCTATTTGAGAAATAGATCCTTCAAGTGTTGCAAAGGAAGAGGATCTCCCTATTAGGCTGAGGAGCTTGTTGAAGGTGGAGACCCATCACTTCTGGTTCCCTGACTGATCTTGCTGTCGGACTGGGAGAGGGGGCATTCATCCCGACCATCTGGCCTCAAGAGGAGTGGTCTGGCCTTCTTCAGGACTTCTCCGGGGGAGGCTAGCTGATGCCCCCAACTTGCATAAGACCTTGGTGGAGGAATCTCCTCTGGGCAGTGGCTCCCGACGTCAAAGAACCTGTCTGGTCCCTTAGGACCACAGAAGGGAAGAACCGCAGGGCTTCTGATGCTCTCCTAATCCACGATGTTCTCATCAACCAACGTCTGCAGAAGAGCATCAAAAGCGGCCTGGCTCTTCACGTGGTGACCCACCGGTGAGGCGCTGATGATCTTCACCACCCTCCTCACCGCTTCTTCCAGATCCTCCATACGACGTCCTCGCTACCCAGAGCTATTTTCCACTAAGGCCCGCAGGGAGCGAACTTCAGACTTTAGCAACTCCTCCCGATGACAAGCTTCGAAGACCGCCTCCTTCGCCCCCGAAGAAGCCTCCCTGGACTTGGAAAGCTCCTCCCTTAGCCTCCTTCTTTCCTCTCTCAAAGCCTCCCTCTCATCGTCCAACTCCCTTATTTTCTTTTTTGGAGGTCTTTGACGTGGGCAGAGTGGGCCTGATTCACATTCGCCAGACTGCGATGGAATTCTTCTCTCGCAATCTCACTTTTGTTGGCCTACTCCGTATTGACCTGGGCTAGGGAAGTCAACCTACCCTCCAATTGGTGCAGCTTCCCCAGCTCCTCCTTTTGATCACTCAGAGAGCGCTTTGTAACTTGAGACAAAGCGCCCTCCAACTCCCTTATCCTCTGAAGGTAGCGGGACTCCACCTCCTCCTTGCCCTTTAGAGATCTTACCACCTCTAGAACCTTAGAGGTGTTCCCCAAAATCTTCTCCTCTTCCCCCCTTATCTCGAATAATCTGTCTCTCAGCACACTTCAGGCCCCTTCAGTACCGGAGGTGGCGCTGGAAGCAATTGGGAGGACCTTTCCCTTCTCCTTAATCGCCTCTTCCATCTTGCCTCCTGACCCTTTAATACCAGGAGCGCTTACAGAGGCAGTAAGAAGGGACTCCCCCTTCTTCCTCATAGCCACCTCCTCCATCTTGGTGCCTTTCTCCTGCTCACTCTTCTTATCCTTCTCTTCCCTCTCCTCATCTCTTCGGGGGCTCAATAGAGGAAGAGAAAGGAGGAGGGGCTTCTTTTTCTTCTCAGAAGCAGGGACTGGGACACCAAGGGAAGTAGGTCTACAAACCACCAGGGGTGACTCCCTCACATCTCTAGAAAAGGCTCCAAACTCGGGAAGGAGCCGCTCAACCTCTTCATCCTTGAGCAAGATCTTCCCCGGCGCCAGCCTCTCTCCTGTAGGTGTTTCGCCCACCAAGATCACCTCCCTCATCTCCCTAGCCTTTGAAGGCGGTTTGGCAGGAGAATCAGAAACCGCCACCACCTCAACATCCTCCGTACTCACCGACTCCTGCACGGACTCCAGCACCTACGCCAGAACGCCGGCGACCTTGGCTGCCGGGGCCCCCACTTGTTCATTAGGAGCCGCCGAAGCCCCACATCTTCGGCACCTCCTCCCGCGGCATCTTTTCAGGCAGCACTTCCGGCCTCTTCTTCTCCGGAGGGAGAGCCTCAGCCGAAGCCCCGCCTGCTCTCTTCTTCTTTGAAATGCTCACCAGGGCGGTCCATTCTCCTTCTTCCGCCATCTTCTCTCTAACAATCTCTCTCTTGTAGGAAAGAATTTCAAAAGTGGAGGCACAAGAATACGAATCGACAGGCGCCGCTCCCATCTTATCCTTGCAAGCCTAGGGCAGCGCGTCCACCCTCGCGATGGTTTGCATTCCAAGACCCATATTATTATTCGCGCCCTGACAATGCGGGGGGCTGATGTTAACACGTGGTTCCCGCGTTGCATCCTGACCGTACACGTAGCGCCTGGCTGGCCTCCATTTGATTGATTTATTTGCTGACTCATTTCTGACTTTGCAGGACTTTTGACTAGGTCAAACCTCGGCCACGAGGGTTCAACCTAAGCTCTTTCCCGATATCTCAAGACCACCCCTGATAACATCAGGCACGAGGTTACGAAGCAGCACCTGTCACAATCATCTCCACCTAATCATGCCGCTCCCCGTACAAGGCACCTTTCCCCAGACCCGCAAATCAAGGATTCGCATGCTCCAGCCATCACGGATCCCTAGAAGAAGTACCAGTATTAAAGGATATCGTCCTCCTTTCACAGTTGCAGGCCTCTCCGGTGGCAGACAAACGGCGCGAACTCAGAGCCTGTCCATCACATTTTTTCCAGAAAATCAGGGTAAAGCTACACGCTCCAACAGCTACAAATACCCCTGAACAGTTCCCCAAGAACAAAAAGGGGGAAAAAGGGAGAGAGGCGTCAAGAAACAAGGAATAAGACTTCTTCACTCTCATTGTAACAGAGCCCCAACTGGGGAGCTCTCTTCTCTTTCTTCTTCTTTCTTCTTCCAAAAGAAGAACACTGTACAAGCCTTCAAGGTCACCTTTCTCCGTTAGTGAAACCTTCTTCGCTGATCGCTCGGTGGACGTAGGGGATTTTCTCCTTGAACCACCTTAAACCTCTGTGTGTTTCTCTGGATGCTCCGAACTGATTCTCTCCTTAAGCTTTCATTAACAGACTCACCTCTTTGCGTGCCGCTCACCTCTTTGCGTGCCGCCGTCTCCCGGAATTCTCTTTCTTTTCGGTGTTTTCTGGGACCCCCACATCCTACATCAACAAGAATTTTGAACTAAAGTGATACTATGTCGACCTAACCTCCAAGACCTGAATATAATTTACCCTAATTATACAATGTTAAAAAAAAAATTAAAGGTAAATTACTAATAGGTTCTCATAGTTTACGCATAATTAATACACCTTGGTTCACATTTTTGAAGTAATTTGCTTTGAATGGTAGCCAAATCATCAGTGTTGCTGAACTATTGATGTGCACCTAATATTAGGATATGGGATGCAAGCCTGCCTATGGGTCATTTAGACTTCAAAGCTCATGTAAGTCTACATCAGATGAAGTTCATGTAGCTGCAAAGCTATTTCTTTGACAAGTGGCCTTATTCATGAAAATTTCGGCCTTTTGTCATAGTCAATCTTTCAACGAAGGCACTATGTGTCAAGTAGTACTAGAATGTCACTTTTATTTGAAAACAGTGATATCTTCAACCATGGCTATATATATTTCTCATATTGCACAAGGAGTTGTGCTGATTGCAAGTGAAGAACACATGTTTGAGAAGGTGTCCAATTAAAATATGGCACACATGCATGCATGCATATAGAAGAAGGTTTACATTAGTGTCTTTGGACGTCAGTAATGGACTTTGGTCTTCTAAGTATTTCTTTGCTAATAATAGTTAAGGATTAATACACCATAATGTTCACAACATCTTTCTAGTTCTTCAACAAAAACTGATCACAAAAAAGTTCATATAACAACATGTCATGCTTATTTTCGCACTTAGAGCCGCCTTCATCTTGATTAGACGTAAAGTTTTCTTTTAGCTCAACTAGAGTTCTCGTAATGGTATAACTTTTTGTACTTATAAATGATAAGAAAAACATCTTTTATTTTTATGCATGTTGTTCTATATTATTTGAGAAGTAGTTGGTGTCAATTTATTATTACACTAGTAATTCATTTATCTCTATATATAGTATTCCTCATTAGACCAGTATAACCTTATGGCCTTAGCACATGCAACTAAGGTCAAAAAAGGCATTAGTATTCTATTTGCAGTCAATGTGTGAAGGTTTTGATATAAGTTGTTTAGATATAAGCCATTTCCTCTTTCTTTATATTCTAATATTTCCATGGATAACGAGTTTCCAAGGGACTAGAGGAAAGAACACAGTAAAGTGTTCATTGAGTAAAGGGTATCAACAATTGGTCACTTGTCAAATTTTTTTTTTAAATTTTTAATCTATGTAAATGATGTTGTTATGATACACTTCTACTAAGAGCCAATGGTTAATTAGTCTATGGCACATGTAACTTTTAGGTTACCAATGCATGATGTTTTGAGAATTCATTCTTGAAGATTTCACATTTGATTAGAGATACTATTTCCAGCTGAAAATTTTCGTAGTTGTTTTCGACTCCTCAAGGATTGGTGTTGAAATTAATATCGCGTACCAGGGTGAACAAATCTACAGCAAAAGCAAGCAGCAGGTGGCACGCACCATGGAAAAGATGGAGCTAGTTCAACTGCCTGCACATGGGTAGTTGGCCAGCCTGTATAATTAATAGTATGGTGTTCAAGTTTCATAGGCCTAGGACCCCCCGATTTAAAATACATTAATTGCCAACTACAGTCGACGTCCAAATCAGAGGTTTGTGGTATATATGGTGCGGCACAGGCTGGGTGGTCATAATTAGTGCTTCTAATTAATTAACTAGATAGTTTGGTGATCCATCGAGGTCCCATTTTATAACCATGCACTGCACATTCATGCATCAATTAATGTATGAATTAATCACTCAGCAATTAAATTATGGAGGATGAATACCTCCCCGGCGCCCCTACAAAGTGCGGAGCCCTCACTAGCTACCTGCATATGTACATGAAGCTAAAGCTTGCAGAACAAAACAGTACATATGTTTGTTAGAAAGAGCCAAGCCTTCAATCAGCAGGCATAATTACATATATTTGTGTGGGAACTGGCCAGCTGGTGTGTTCTCCAATATACCTATCTATACGTTCGAGCGTAATTAAAATGAGAATTATATATATATATATATCCATAATATATATAAATAAATAAATATATATATTGTTCAGAGCTTAATTGCTCATTCAATTCTGGCAGAAACAAGAAAATTAACATGCATCAAACTCCGCCGGTTCTCGTATAAATAAAAGCTGCTTTATTTGCCAGGAATATGTACAACCATGAAAGCACGTCACGCATTCAATTTATATAATTAGTTCAAGTATATAGCTAGTTAGAGCTCACGTACTAATTCGATCTCATGGCCATCAAATTAAGGATCGAGGCTCCCACAAGGATGGCTCGTACGTGTCCTTCCCAGACATCTTCAGCCCCTCACCTTCTCTATCTGCAAGGCCTGCATATCTCTCAGTGTGTCCACTAGTGCGAGCGCGCGAGACAGGTCCATCCATCATTAAATTTCAAGCTTAAGTCTCCAGACATCAATCATGGTACAGTCGAAGAAGTTCAGAGGAGTCAGGCAGAGACATTGGGGTTCCTGGGTTTCAGAGATCCGTCATCCACTCCTGTAAATATTATACAAGATTCTAGAATATGAACTTTTTTTTTTTTTTTAATATTTGATAAACTAGAATATGATCTCATTCTATCATCTCTCATATATGCATATAAGTCCTCATATATAAATCGTTTCATATAATTATTGAGTGTACGTACAGATATATATCGCAAATCCTGATCCTACCATGTAGGTACGCATGCACATTATAAAGCACTAACTACAAATCTTAGTGACGCAGAAAGAGAAGGGTGTGGCTGGGCACCTTCGAGACGGCTGAGGAGGCCGCTCGTGCATACGATGAGGCCGCGGTGCTGATGAGCGGCCGCAATGCCAAAACCAACTTCCCTGTGAGTCGCACGGCCCAAGATGGAGAGCAGTCTGGCCCTGACTACTGCAGCCAAAATCCCAACGACGTCAACGGTAATAAAGTTGGAAGCAACAGCAGCAACAACCTGTCGGAGGTGCTCAGTGCCAAACTCAAGCGAAGCTGCAAGTCCCCCTCACCCTCCCTCACCTGTCTCCGCCTAGACACAGAAAGTTCCCATATCGGGGTCTGGCAAAAGCGTGCCGGTACCCGTGCTGAATCCAGCTGGGTGATGACCGTCGAGCTTGGCATGGAGACGCCACCAATACAGAAAATTAGTCCGACAGCTCTGCCCCTGCCCTTGTTGTTATCCCCATCACCAGCTGCTGGAGAACGCTGCAATGCTTCGCTGCCGCAGCAACTGGCAGTCGGAGAGGAGGAGGATAGAATCGCACTGCAGATGATAGAGGAACTCCTTCACAGGACTGCATCGCTCTAAGCCCAATCAACTAGCAATCACTTTCGGCGGCTTATGCATAGTTAATTAATTAATTAACTTTTGTGCGTGGGTAATTCATCTCTGTACTGCTATTCATCGATCCATGCCAACTACATATACATATAATATACTAGTACCTTTTTTTTTTCATGGAAACATAATATACTAGTATTTATAACTAAACAAAAATAAAGTACCAAATTAAACATTAATTGCATTTAAACTTCTAGCGTATCCTACCCCATCTGATCTCTCTTAGAACACTCTACGGTCGCTCTTGTTTTAATTAAGACCATCATGTATTGCACCTTATAAACATGTAGAGCTAATTAACGACGGGACTACTCGGGTATGCGCCATACATATTAGAATGTAAAGGCCTTGTTTGGCATGAGCCCAAAAATGGGCAAAAAAATATCTTAATAATATTTTAAATTTATTATAAATTTTAATAACTTTATTTCAAATCCAACACAAATTCCAACCTTAAAAATCAACTTTATTTCACATCCAACACAAATTTTAACTTTAAAATCAACTTTATTTCACATCTTACACACTTCCCAATATTAAAATAAATTTCTTTCCCATCAATTCTATAAAATAAATTATTTTTTCTTTCCTTACCCAAATTCATCCTCCAACCAAACAAGCCCAAAATGTGTGCGTACTTGCATGTAACTTGTTAGAATGCTCATGAGGTCAATAGATCAATATTTGTTTGAATCGATCAGCGAAGTTGTGCACCTAGCAATGATGATGCACAAGAATATGCAGCTAGCTAGCTAGCCTCGCAGATGATCAAACTTAATTTGATTGGATAGTTAATTTTTAAGCTAGAAAGAAATATATATTAATATATAAGGTAAATTGCACTTAGATCTTAAGATCAGGGTATAATATTAGGTTTACGTTTAAAATTTTTAACATCCGGATCTTAAAATAAAATAACCTCATTCAGGTCCCTGGTTAAACACTTCATAAAGATTCATTTAGACATTTTTATTAATATTTGATATATAAAAAAAGTTTAAAATACTCTTTAATTATAAAATTAAGACATTAATTATCTCTATCTTGTTTTTTTCTCCATCTCTCTTCTCTCTCTCTATATGCTGCCCCCACTAGCTCCATCACCGTCTCGCCACCTCCGACGGCATCGATTCTGGCAGCTTCTCCGTTGTGCCCAACATCTTGACCTACATCAACCACCAATTCTCACACCTTCCTCATCAATTAAGCTTCTCTAGTCGCTTGCTGCCGCGCGCAATGAGGATGAAAGAGAAGGAGTTCGATTTTTTTGAAGATTGAGGTGCGAAGTGTCGGACAATTATGCCATTCGAAAGATGTCTTCTGTAGAGAGTAAGCCTGTTATGAGTAAGTGGGGAGGAAAGATATCCATATGTTCTTATTCTTATTTCATTCCATGATCACCAACTCCTTCCTACATTTTGAAATCCCTCACTTGAAAAGGTAGTTGGATCCTTGGTAAATTAATGTGCACCAAATACTGAGATATAAAATACAAGGTCACCTTAAGTTATTTAGACTTCAGAGCCCATGAAAGTCCACATCAGATGAAGTTCATGTAGCTACAAAGCTATATTTTTTACAAAAGTTCTCAAAAATTTCCATCCATCATATTCATTTGTTCGAGATAGAATCAAAGAAAATTTTATTGACAAACATACCCTTCCATTATTATGATGAAGGCACTATTTTAAAGAAGTATCAGTTGAATATCACTTATATACTCTTGACATTGATTAATATCTTCAAACATGCATGGTTGTATATATTTCTCATATTCATAAGGAAGTGTGCTAGTGAAGTGCATATTTCGAGGAGGTGTCCAGTGCAATATTCTTCTTCATGGTCGTTGTGACACTTAGAAACCATAGTACACTTGCATATAGAAGAACGTTTATGTTGGTGTCTTTAGATGTTAATCTTGGACTTAACAATGATTGAGGACTAGTACTATATCTTTCTCGTTCTTTGATGGCAGATGATAGCAACCTCATATAATGACAACATATTGTAGAGTGTCTTTTTAAGGAATTTACATGCAAGCTTCAATCATAGTTGTTTTTAGCAGTACTCCCCGTTTGTTTGCTGGTTTAAAATTAACTTGGTTTAATTTTAATCTGGCATATCACATCACACATAAAATTTAATATTAAAACTTAATTTTATTTCACATCTTACACACATTACTAAAATAATAACTAACTTATATCACATCCCTCACATATCCCAATATAATAACTAACTTTATATGACATCCTCACACACCCCAACATAATAACTAACTTTACTTCACATCATTCACAACTTTTAATAAAAAAATATTTCTATTCAAGTTTAATTTTAATCTTGTTAGATTTAACCTTACAAATAAACAGACCCTTAGAGCCTTCTTTTATCTTAATTAGATGATTTTCATGAGGCTCAACTAGACTTCTTGTAATGGTATAACATCTTTTATTTTTGTGCACGTACGTTATTCTATATTGAGTAGTTGGCAGCACTTTATTATTACAGTAGTAATTTATTCATCTCTATATCCCTCCTCATTTGACCAGGATGTTATGGCCTCAGCACATGCAATTGAGGTCAAAAAGGCATTGGTATTCTATTTGTAGTTGATGTATGAAGGTTTTGATGCATGCAAGCTATTTAGCTATCAGTCATTTCCTCTAAACTATATATTCTCACACATCCAAGGATAATGTGCTTCCAAAAGACTATAGGAGAAAACACAGTAAAGTGAACGATGCATCATTAAGGGACATCTATAATTGGCTACTTCTCAAATTTTTTTTTTTTTTTAATTTTTTAATCCATGTAAACGATGTTGTTACAATACACTTCTACAAAGGGCAATTAAAGTCATGTTAGCCTATGGCATAAGGTAACATCTACGTTACCGATGCATGATGTTTTGAGAATCCATTCTTGAAGATTTCACATTTGATTGGAAACACTATTTCTAGCTGAAAATTTCCTAGTTGTCTGACTCCTCATCAAGAATTGGAGTTGAAAAATGTACTCTCTTATTCTTTGCATATTGCTTTTATAGATCTTATTTTCATCAGAACCTCTTTTGTTTTTAGCCATTTTCAATGATTCCATCATTTTCAAAATGCTAGTCGAAACTTAATCGCACTTTTGCTTACAAGGATGGCAGTACTAGGGTGAGCAAATTAATCTACAACAAAAGCAAGCAGCAGGTGAGCACGCAGCATGGAAAAGATGGAGACTAGTGCAACTGCCTGTACACGGGTAGTTGGCTAGTCTGTATAATTAATAGTCATAGGCCTATAGGCCCCCGGCCGATTTAAAACTCATTAACTGCCAACTAAAGCCGACGTCCAAATCAGAGATTTGTGGTATGGTGCGGCACAGGCTGGGTGGTCGTAATTAGTGCTTCTAATTAATTAACTAGCCAGTTAGGTGATCCAACGAGGTCCCATTTTATAACCATGCACTGCACATTCATCAATTGTATGAATTAATCTCTCAGCAATTATATGCACATTAATTATGAAGGATGAATATCTCACCGGCGTAGCTACCTGCATGTACATGAAGCTAGCTAGCTTGCAGAACAAAACAGTATATATGTTAGAGAGAGCCGAGCCTTCAATCAGCAGGCTTAATTACATATATTTATGTGGGAACTTGCCAGCTGGTGTGTTCTCCAATACCTATCAATACCATCGAACGTAAAATGCTAATTATATGTCTTATATATATATATATATATGTATGTATGTATATATTGTCTAGAGCTTAATTGTTCATTCAATTCTCGCAGAAACTAGAGAAGTAACATGCATCGAACTTCCCCGGTTCTGGAACAAATAAAAGCTGCTTTATATGCCAGGAGTACGTACAACCATGAAAGCACGCATTCAATTTATATAATTAGCTCAAGTAGCTAGTTAGAGCTCCCGTACTAATTAATTCGATCTCATGACTATCAAATTAAAGATCCAGGCACCCACAAGGATCGCTTGTATGTATGCCCAGCCCAGTGGCATTCATCGATCACACTATAATCAACAAATTAATAATCATATTTAAGTTAATTTTGTTGATAGATCCTACTACGGTCAGCCACTCAGCACGCTCGATAATTAAATACACTTTTAAAATTATAATAATATCTTGAAACATAGAAGAAAAGGGATACGTACACTATAATCTAATGGAGAATAGAGGTTTGGAGATGCAGCTAAAGTTAGGCATTAGCTCGGTCGGGATAATAATCAAACTAGTTTGGCAGATAACTCAAATTTTTATTTTTGAACCAGACCGCACTATGCTGGATTTCAGGACGGATTTAGATATAATTGTAGAAATTAAAATTGACATTTTCACAGGAATGATTATAGGCAGGTCCTAAAATTTAATTTAAATTCAAGACTTTTGGTATTAACTGGTTTTAAGTTAAATGTCGAGTTAAGTCAAGTTGCAAGGGTAATATCTTGCATCAAGCAACAGTCTACATAGTTTATACTTTTTATAATCAACTACCTATATATGACTATATGTGAGATAACCTCAACAAAAAAAAATGGGTGGACCCCACAATCCAAAGCTTCCACTGCCAAAAGGAGAGAGAAGGCAGTGGCGGTTACAAATTAAACTTGATTAATACAGGATGCAGTTTCAAAAATCAATGGTCATGTTTTGGCTTAATTCTGATATTAAATGGCTGATTCAAAATTCATATATATATATATATATATATATATATATATATATATATATATATATATATATATATATATATATATATATATATTAGTGGTATTGAAGTCAGGAATCCAATGCAAAAAACAGCTCCACAATCTGAAATTTGTGGAGGGAGTTATGACTACTTTAGTGAAGACTATTCAACTACCCTATAAAATCAAAATTATATGTTTATTAGCTTTAAATGAGTCTTGTTAAACTAATAAATATTTGAAAGTTTAAGAGTCACTTTGTTTAGCATAAATAGTTATTGTAATCAGCATTTTAAGAATGAAGAAGATAACAAGTTAAAATTTTTTTCTTTCTTTCAAGTTTTTTTTTTCTATCTCACTAAGTTAGGTAGTATTGTGCTTACCACCTTCTAACAAAGTGAAATCAGAGCTTGGTTGCTTAAAGATATGGCATCAAGCAACTCTCTTTTCTTCCAATATCCACGCTTTACTAAGAAAAACTTTGACAATTAGGTGCTTCGCATGAAAGCCATTCTTGGTTCACAAGGAGTATGGAGATTGGTGGAGAATGGTTTTGAGGAGCCGGATGACGAGATAGCATTAACTCAAGCTCAAAGAGATGCTCTAGAGAAGATTCGGAGGAAGGACCAATCAGCCCTCACAATCATCCACCAAGGTACAGGGGATGATATGTTTATGAAAATCAATTCTTTCAATTTAGAAAGATATCGAGCTTCGTCAAGAAGACATGGAAGAGGTAGAGGAAGAGGTGATTATACAAGGTCATACAATTCAAGGTATGATAAATCTCATGTTGAATGTTACAATTGTCACAAACAAGATCATTTTTCTTGGGAATGCAAAAATATTACTAATGAGGTGGAAGAAAAAGCAAATACAATTGAAAAGAAACAAGAAAGGGAAGAAGAGCCAACACTTTTGTTGGCCCAGAGACTTCCCAAAAGGGGGGTGAATTGGGATTAAAAAAAATTTTAAATGATTACTTTTAGTTTAGAAAAGAGAGAAATGAGAAGTAGTATACTTAAGTTTGTCAAAATGGCCAAGTACACTAAGTTCTGTGAACACCTAGATAAGAAAAAGCTGTGCAGAAAATTTTACCCGAACTGTCCGGTCGATTCTGAGAATTGACCAAGGTTCACAGAGCAGTGCAAAAAATTTTTCCAGAACAATCCGGTCGATTTTGGGAATTGACCAAGGTTCACAGAGCAGTGCAGAAATGAATCCAAAAGAGACCAGAAATAATAAATTTAGAGTTTACTAATCATGTATCTATTTTGAATAAAAATATTTCAGATTTTCTATAATTTTAAAATACTTAAATTTAGATATGTTATATCACTTTGGTTCAAGATAATTTTGAGAGCAAAAATAAAAAGAACACAATAAATTTATAGTGGTTCGGCTTACCGCCTAGTCCACTCCTCACGTTCCTCAAATGGGAATTTCCACTAAATCTCCCCGGCTTTTTACGAGAACCAAAGCCGAATAAACCCGATACAATCCTATGGCTTTTTACAGGAACCAAAGCCAAGAAAATCTACACACCACAGCTTTTTGCAGGTACCAAAGCCGAGCAAACCTGCAAAAAATAACTCAAGAGAAAATAGAGAAGGGTACAAGATTTTGCTAGCCTTGCTAGCTCAATTACAACTTAAGCACAAAAAATAAATTACAGTGAAGAGCTTTATGCATACAACAACTTGCCAAGGGTGAAAACTCATAGAAGTCCAAGATTAAGTTCTATAATCTTGGGGTAAAAGAAAAAAAAAAGGTATCTCAAAATATTCAAGAAAAAGCAAGCTTTAAGAGATGAAATTATTTGCTACACAGTCTTGTTTTTATATTTCAACAAAAACAAAACAGTGAAAGTTCAGATTATGAAAAACTTGAAGCAACAACAAAACCCAAAAGCCAGGAAAGAATATGAACAATGAAGATTACTGGTCTTAGCTTTAGAACAATGAAAAGCACAGCACTCTTTCTTCCTTTTGTTTCTCCTGGAGGAGGTTTGTTTGCAAGTACAAGTTTGAAGGAGAGCTTGAAAGATTTTCGAACAAGAAGAAGTGGTTTTGAACAGCAGAAAAATGAATGCTTTTATTTTCCTACAACAGGTGGTAAGCATGAAGCTTGATATATTTGCCCTTTATTTGAGTTAGCCAATTGTAGACAACCATTTTGACATGTCATACAAGTGGACCAATGAGAGAACAGCAAGCAGATGGCATTTCAGACATTTCTGGGTGATGAAGTGTCCATTGGAACGTTGGAGACAGATTGGGTTCAGCTGATTTTATATTTTAAGGATAAAGGTTAAATCCAACCATACTTGGAACAAGAGAAATACTTTAAAATTAAAACCTGCGAAAAGAGGCTGATGAGATAAGGCATAAAATAGTAATTTGTCCATTTCCTATAATCAAACATATTGGAGAGTTTTGTTTTTAGCAAAAAGGATAATTTAAAAATGGCTAAAAAGAAAACACCCAAATTATCACCCAAGGGTTAAAATAAAGAGAAGGTGCCACCTGGAATATATTATGAAAAATTTAGTGAGTTTAGGTGGACAAAATATTCAGCATAACACTCAAAGACTAAAACAAAGGAATGAGAAATATAACTATTTTTCCATTTTAAAAAGAACAAGGAGTAAAGAAATAGTTTTTGATGGATATTTCAAATTAAAGTATATATTTTTAAAGTGGCCTGCAAGGAACAAGATAGTGAAAATAAGATATTCTCAATTTTTGGAGAATTGGATGAGCCAAATGGTCAGCTGGGCAGCTGAGTTTTGGCCAGTTCAGAGAAATTCGGTCGATTTTGAAAATTGACCAGTTTTTCCTGCAGCTGCAAAGATGATTTTCACAGTAAAGATTATCAAGGAATGGATAGACCTTAGGCTAACTAAGATTGAGTACAAGTTAAATTCTTGGCAAAAATATGCATACTTACAATTAAGTCCTTGAAAAGAAAATAAAAAATGAACCATGTAATACACTTCTTTTCTTGAACTTTAAACTTGGATATTCACCTTAATTATGATATAAATGACCTAAAAAATACACTTAATAAGATAATTAGTCCATAATGCTAAATTAATTGTAATCATCAAAATTAAGAGGTTAAACAATCTCCCCCTTTTTGATGATGACAATTAATTTAGTGTGCTAAGGGAAATAAAAGAGATAGCAGAATGAGTTGCTCCCCCTTAGTAAAATATTTAACAAATTGAATGCTTGAAATATGAGATAGAGACATAAGTGAAATATACACATTGTGGCATGCTCCCTCTCAATTATAGTACTCAAAAAGGACTATAAATTGATATTGCAAATCAGAGTAAAATAATACAGATCAGAGCAAATAAAAATATTATCATTGTAGATCAAATAGCACACTACATAATATAAATAAAAATATTATCATTACAGATCAAATAGCATACTACATAACATACTACATAATAACATGTTCTTTTCTCCCCCTTTGGCATCATCAAAAAGATGATCAAAGTAGAAAAAAGATCAGCTAATGTTTGCTTGTAATATTCGGACATAACATAAAACGAAAAAAAAAACTGAGAATATTAAAGAGCTTATCCATATAATTATTACATAAATAACTCAAACCATCATTTTTGCCAAAAGTAGAGGAGATTAGCTTTTCAGCTAAGTGATCAACTTTTTGACTCAACTTCTCAAGCATTTCACTGTTGTAGCTTGCAAGCTTAGCAATTTGGACAGTGAAACTACTGAGAGTGTCCATATGAGCTTGGAGGCTAAGGAATTTTTGGCTATTGGATTCAGCTAGCTCTCCAATAGTCTCAATTGAGTCAATAATGAATTTAGCAAACTGGGATATAAAAGGAGATAAAGTGGAAGTATGGGCAGATTTGTGAGAGGAGGCAGAAGGAGATGTTGGGGCTCTTTGATCTGGTTGGGCAGCAACATTTTGGAAGGAAGGCTTGGGTTGGTGTAGTTTGAAGTTGTCTTGGGAAAAATCATAATATCTTGCTCCTTTGACAAAACATGATAGGTTTACATCATGATGAATGGTAAGAAAGTCACAAATGATGTTGTCATAGTGAAAACTTTGCATATATTTGCTCTTTTGAGCAACATTGCGATAATTTTCTAGGCTATGAAAGATGATACCTATAGTGTCTAGAGTTCTTCCCTGAAGCAGATGGTAGACTTCAGTTTGATGCATATTAGTCCACTCATCTTTGTGGCCATGAATTTGAAGAAAGCATTCTTGTAGTATTCTGCCAAGTGTTTTGGCCTGATCACTATAAGAAGCTAAATGTTTGATCTTTCTAGTCACATGCTTCTTAACTCCAGGTGGATTATATTCAGGACTATAACCCAGAATAGTTTCAACATCTAAGAATAAGTTGAGATCAACCTTGAGGTTTTCTAGAGTAATGGAGTTATCAGGAATCAGAAAATCATAGTGGTTGATGAGATCCTGAGCTGAAATTCTAATAGGAATGTTTAGAATAGAAGAGGTGAGAGTCCTAGCCTCTAAGTCAATTTCTAGATTGGCATAAAATAGTTTTACTATATCTGGATAATAGGGGCGATAACAGGATAACCATTTCTCCCAACCATGTCGATCAATAATTTAGTTGATGAAAGAAGAGACCCCTTCCCTCTTGATTGGTCTCACATTCAGAATAGGAGTATCCTTGACTACCTTCATGAATTTCTTGATGTAGGACCGATGAGACTTGGGTAAAGGAATAGATTGTTCAACTGGTTCTTTTCCTTTCCTTCTTGAGGTCTTCAATTTTTCTTCTTCTTCAGAGATCTCTACAACAGGAGGAGGAATAGTAGGTTTTGAGGAATGAGGCGTGCAAACCTTTGCGCCAAATCTTAGTTTGAGTCGATCTCTGCGATTTGAGTGGAAGTTAGGATGAGGTTCTGGGCCTGTCTTCTTCTTCTTCAATTGTGCAGAGGTATCTTTTATTTCTGCTGCAGGCTTCTCCATTTTTATGGTGGTTTTCTTTGCCTCCACTGCAACAATCTTAAGCTTGGCTGCAGATCTCTTTAGTTCTGCTGCAGGCTTCTTAGATTCTGCTGCAACTTTCTCTGGTTTGACGACAAAAGGCTTTTTCAATTTTACTGCTTCATTCTTCACAGCAGGTAGAGACTGGGCAGAGGAAGAAGGACCAACAGAAGATGAGGGAATAGCAGAGGAGAGATAGGTCCTGACCACTAGAGCCTTTTTCTTGAAACCAGGATGAGGTGGAGTTGAGTCAATGGCAATGGTGGCAAGGGTTCTGAGTCTGTCTTCCTTGCTGAATTTAGAAGAGGGAGAGGAGGAGTCAGCGGACATAGTTTCATTTTTTGATGTCTCACTCTCCCCTGAAATCTGTTCTTCTTCAAGTGGAGCTTCCTCTTCGGTAGATGCTCTTCTCATGTGATTGATCATCTTCAGTTGCAGAGGAGGAAGAGGAAGGAGGCGGAGCTTTCCTTTTGCTGTGAGCCATTTCTTATTAGGGTTGAAGTGAAAAGGAAAGGGAGAAAAAAATGGAGGAGGAGCACTGGAAAGGAGTTAGGGTTTTAGGCGAAAAGACGAGGGTTAGAGAAAGAGAGAGACGCAAGCGATAGATAAAAAATGAATTGGTTCGCTTCCCAAGTGCGTCGTTTGAAGATTGGCCCACTGGGAGAGATGGCGGGTCGCGCAGACTTGATGGGCTGATTTTTCAGAAAGATCCGATTGATTTTGACAATCAGCCGGTTTTCTCGGGTAACATAGAAAAATCACCAACCCGAGAGATCCGATCGATTTCTAAAATCGACCAAATTTCAAGGTTGTTGAGGACACAAGCAATTAGTAAGATTTCTGAAAATGAATCATCAAAATCAGAGAGGTGAGTCTAGAAAACTGGCAAGAATATGTTTTAAGCTATTTATAGATAAAATTTATATATGAATAAAAGCATTTCAAAGAGGATAAAAAGTTATGCAAATTGTGACATGCAATTTCATCTAAAAAGAATTTTTAGATATTTGGTTGACACACACTCACTAGGCCTATGGTATCCCAAAGACACTACACCAAATCTAATAGGATTTTCTGATGCCGATTTTGCCGGGTGCAAGGTTGACCTGAAAAGTACATCAGGCACTTGTCAATTTTTTGGCAATGCTCTTGTATCATGGTCTAGTCGAAAGCAAAGCTCTATTGCCTTATCGACTGCAGAAGCAGAATATATTGCCTCAAGTAGTTGTTGTGCACAACTCTTTGGTTAAAACAACAACTAATTGATTATGACATTATTCTAGATCAAATTTCTATTAGATGCGACAATACGAGTGCTATTTGCTTAACAAAAAATCCGATTCAGCACTCACGTACTGAACACAGAAATTCGCCATCATTTTATTAGAGATCATGTAGAAAAGGGTGAAATTATCCTAGAATATGTATCCACTGATTTTCAACTTGCAGATATCTTCACCAAGCCTTTGCATGAAGATATGTTCAATTTCATAGTTAGAGAAATTGGTATGTTGGATGGAACTAGATTGGCAGGGTTTACGGGGTTTACAGGATTGGAAGAGTTTACGGGGTTTGCAGGGTTTACGGGGTCTGCAGGGTTTACGGGGTCTACGGGGTTTACAGGGTTTACGAGATTGGCAGGGTTTACGGGGTTTACAGGATTGGAAGGGTTTACGGGGTTTCATCCGCCTTAGGATCAAATTTTCCCAAATCATTTTTACCATTATTCAAAACAAAACAATTACAGCCAAAAACACGAAGATGAGAAATATTTGGTTTACGCCCTTTCCATAATTCATAAGTATGGATCGAACTGTCACACAGTTTACTATATAGCAAGCCGTATTTACTGCTTCGGCCCAAAAATATTTTTATATCAAGTGCAAAAGATAAAAATCTTCATATTGGTGATTTGTGCTACTTTTGTATTATTGAAGAGATATGGGAACTTGATTATATTGGTTTTTGTATTCCATTATTCAAATACTTATGGGTAGATAGTAATGGTGGGAGCAAAATTGATGAGATGGGCTTTACATTAGTCAATTTTAATCGGATTAGTCATAAAGATGATTGTTTTATTCTCGCAAATCAAGCTAAACAAGTTTTCTATGTTGAAGATCTTGCTAATCCACAGTGGTCAATCGTCCTCAATTATAAGCCAAAATTTATGATAGATGAAAATAATGATACTACTTACGAAGAGTTGTTCGGTTTTACAAATGAACTGCCTATGACTATGTATGATAATTCTGATGAGGCTCCTACCTACGTAATCGAAGGTGAAGATGATGCTGAGTTAGTAAATAAATCTGGAAAGAAACGAAAAATGAATTGCTAGAAATGCAAAGAATAGAAAATGGTAAATTTTTGTTACATTCGTATTATTTATTTTCCTTCTGTAATTTTTCATTGATCAACATATGTTACTAATATAATTGCAGCTTAATGGCGGACCAATCATCCTCTACAAGCTCGAAGAAAAAAAGAGGCTTGACTCAATTGTTGAAATTGACAACAAATAAAAAAGATATTGAAAAATTAACAATTGAGATAGTCAATAGCTTACCAGTACCTGGGAGAAACACAGATTAGTTGATGAGTTATCTGGGAGTCGTAGTTCGACATAAAGCCCCTATCTCATGTATTAACTGGCGTGCAATCCCAGAATCAAATAAACAGTTAATGAGAGAACAAATAACGGTAAGGTATTTTCTTTATTTTTTTTGAAAAAGTATTTAAGTTGTTAATATTTTTATTATTTTTTCTTCAGAAAATATTTGATGGAGTGGATGAGCTGCATGACAAATTACTTGTTCATATGGGAAGATGTGGAGGACGTGAAAATCTTTTATGTACAAGAAATTTGTCGAGGAGAAAGATGAAGAAGCTCGATATGTTATTCCTGATGACTATAATTTCATCTCCCAACAGGATTGAAATTTATTTGTCAATTATCATATTTCTGAAGAATTTCAGGTAAATTTTCTTTTTTGAAGTCATATGTATTATCTAAAATTAATAATTACATTATGATTTTAATATTTTATATAGAATAAAAGTCGCACAGCTGTAGAAAGGGCAAAGAGTTAGAAATACCATCACACTACCTCAAGGAAGGGTTATGCAGGCTTGGAGCAGGAGATAGTAGATCGATATACTAATATTTATTTTGAAATATGATTATTTATATTATCTTATATTTTGTAGCAAAAAGAAATTGGAACTGAGGATCCTATCCCTAGGTCAGACCTATGGAAAGCTGCACATAAAAGAAAGGATGATCGTTATATCAATGTAGCCTCTGAAGAGTTTGGGACCAGGATTGTAAGTAATTTGAATTTTGCTCGCATACAAATTATAATATTTTAATATGTATATTTAAAATTCTTTTATTTTTGTATAGGATGAGTTGGCCACACAGGCTACCCAAGGCACGATTCATCCTGAAGGAAGGAGTGATCTGTTTGCTTTGGCTTACGAGGAGCCAGAGCATCCTGGAAGAATTAGAGTTGGGGGAAAATTTCAAACAATAACTTCTTTTTTAAGGAGAATGGAACAGGAAGATCATCTAATTCGGCCACTGCTGTTGATATTCGGCAGTTGAGAGAGGAGAACATTAAGCAGAAGCAACATATCTCTCGCCTCGAGAAAGATATGACATTGTTGAAGGAAATAGTAATGAGAGGGTATGGATCTACCCAGGCAAGTTCTCTGACGAGCGTATCAGGTTCTTTTATGAGAGGCAACCCAGGCCCACCTCCTGTATTAGCTGAGGTATTATTTATATGTTATTTTCTAAATAAAATAGGATGGTCGTTATATTATGATTTTAGTTACATTTTATAAATTTATATCATAGAGAATGACGTGCTTGATTGCTTGTGTTACTCCTAATAATATGGTCGCCCATGGGAGAGTGGTGAATCCAGTTGCTCATGTTGTACATAAATTATCGATGGGCGATGGAACATGTACAGTCATTATTGATCATGTAATTGATGGGTCTGCTAGTCTCGTTTTTCCAATTGATGATAAAACAACAATTGTTGAAGTATTGGGATATATTATTCCTTGGCCCACATGGCTTATTTTTCATGATGATCAGGTATAATATTTTATTTTATTAATGTTATAGTTTTAAAATTTTTTATATTATTAATTTTTTTATTTTTTTTAAAGCGACTAAAAATTAAATCTACTGAAGCACGCCACGATGAAAAAATTCCAACAAGTCAAAGAAAAAAAATTCAGGTAAATAATATTATTTATTATCATTGACATACATTTACATACATTTATAATTTATAATTCTAATATATATAAATTACATACAGGAAAAAGATCATGTTCTTATGTCATTTTTAAACAAGAAGTTAGAACATACAATTCATGCATTGACTGATGAGGTGTTGATGTATATTCTTATTTCTGCCGACGTTTATGAGTATGACAAGTAATTATTATTTGATAAAAAAGAAATTTTGGAGTTTGGCGCATTCGAAAAAATCAGTGAGTCGATGATAAGTGCTTACATCGGGTAAGTAAATATAGACACATTTTGTAGATGCATTTAGATTTTTCAATAAGAAATTCTAATTTTATATTATTGTATTCGTACATGTGTTTATATAATCAAATAAGAGCAGATAGCAATTTGAGAGGTAAATATTGCTTTGTGGATCCACAAAGCATTGTAGGTTTAATAAATGATAAGAACTAATGCGCCACAGCATTGGGAAATAGAATAATGGAAGCTAGACCAAATTCATTGGTTATTATTCCTTATAATAGTGGGTAAGTTTCAACAAGTTTTTTAAAAATATTAAAATTTAATTTTTCAAATATATTGAAATTTATATTATAATATTTAATCTTTTAATAGGGACCATTGGATGTTAGATGCATTGGATCAGTACAGATTATGCATATATTGGATGGATCCTGTCTGTCAGCCTTATCGACAACAACTTAAATATATCGTCGATCGATAAGTAAATATTTCTATTTATATTTTTAATAAATGATTATTGTTTTATTGTGCATAAACACTTTCTAAATTTTGACAATTCGATGATAAATTTTTGTATGACGCGTCTTCAAAAGAAAAAGTTTACAGTTAAAGTAAAGACTGTAAAGATATTGTAATTAGATTATATTTTTCAATTGAGTAAATTTTAATGATCATATTATAATATACTCAATTTTGTGTCTAATTAGTGTCCGATACATGATGATATTAAGTGTGGATATTACATACTCATGTATATACGCCACATTGTACTTGCGGGCTTATCAGAAATACCTCATACTGTATGTGGTCTAAAATATTTATTTTGATTTTTAATTCTATATGTTATTAACTAATTTTAATTTTGTAGTTGTTGGAAAATAAGAGCGAATATAGTAATGACGAATTTGATAATGATATTCGTGAGCCATTGGCAGCATATATATGGGATGAATGGAAACTATGAGATGGTATGACATTTAAAATAATCTCTTTGATTATTTATGTGATAATTATAAAATCTTAATTACTAATTTAATTTACAGGTGTACATCGTGGAGCTTAAGAAAATAACTACGAAGATATGATTTTATTTATATACAAAAGTTCATATAAATCATATGCATGGTAGACTCATACTTATAATTTGAAAATTACCATAAATATTACTATTAATACATATCATTTGTGTTCACAGATAGCTCAAGAATTATATTTCGCTTATCGGTATGCATCATTCAGTCATTTTTGGAACTGAGAATCTATGATATTTTTGTGAATGAGATTTACACTTTTAGTTAATTATTTCTGAACATATTGGATTTATTAGCTTCTTCTATACCATTTTATAAATGTATTCGATGTTTCCTGAATTGATGAACCAAGTAGAATCATAAGCAAATTAGATCAGATGATGCTAAGCGGAGAGGCTGTTCACATAATTACAAGTTAGATCAACAAACCTTCAATAGCTTGGAACCTTTGTATCTAGAATTCATTAGTTTTATCATACTTTAGGTTGATTTTTCTTCATTGGACTATATCTTTTTAAAAGCTTTTATATATACTGTGAATTGTCATCTATAGTTCACTTTATCATTGCTTTAGAGTTTCCTTCAGTTTTGTGACTTCATTTAGTTCTTTTTTATTTATCTTGTAGTTAAATCTACTTTTCAATTCAATATGATATTTATATATATTTTTTTCTACAGTCATTCACCATAAGTACATTTGAGGCCATGGAACTTATGGAACAGTTTTGTTTCTTATTTTGTATCTGCATTTGTTTTGCTATGTAATATTAAAAGTTCATGTAATTGAAGTTATGTTTTATGTTATCGATATTGTTGTTTTATTTATGAATTCAATGGTCGAAATGACTTCTGGATGTATATTATTGCTGTGTATCAATGGATGTATATTACTGCTATCTCTCATATTAATTTTTGATAAAAAAAATTATTTAAAAAAAAAATTAATGGACGGCGATTCTCTTAGAGAACCGCCTTCTATAGTATACCTATAGAGGGCTGTTCTCCAAAGAGAACCGCCCTCTATAGTATAACTATAGAAGGCGGTTCTTTTTAGATAACCGCCGTTTATAGGTATACTATAGAAGGCGGTTGACCCATGTCAACTGCCGTGTAAAGATTTCTTTGACGGTGGTCCAAACCGCCGTCAAAGCCCTGTTAGTTATTACGGCGTTTGAATATGCGGCGGTTATATTAATTTGTAAAGGCGGTTTTTAACCGCCGTAAAACAGCTTTTCTCTACTAGTGACTATCTTACATCCTTGCATTTTTTTCTGGATGAGTCTTAGCTTCTCTTCTGTGCCAGCATTCTGGGCTAGAAACGTTACATACCGCTAATTCTTGGGACTCTTGTCTCTCCATGTCAACAGATACTTTAGAATTTTTCTAAAATTTTCATCAAAACAAAGCAAGAGGACCATATTGAAAGCCGACGTCTCTTCAGCTATCCAAAAAAAGGAGAGAGAAGAGAGAGAAACAACAGCCCATCACTATCGCGGAGGCCGGCATGCCACCACTTCGATAATAGAGTCGGCAAACAGTAACAGGTCGCCTTGCTCCACCTGAACAACGTGGAGCTCTGTCATCGCCTCTTCCATTTACTATTCCGCCACCTCCAAGCAGGCTCTGATTTTGAGCAGTTGCTCTGAATCCCTCCTCGCTATTGTCAGCTCGACCACTAACGTCGAAATTGACCTTTCAGACTCCTCTGGATCGCACCTGCGAGCGAGAAAGAGCAACTCACGCATGCCCTCGCTCAACTCCAGCGCCCACTCGGGAGTTGCAGCTTTCTCCACAGGCTCGCTCGACTGACGAAATGCTAGTGTTCTGCGAACACCCATCGTGGTCAGCGAATGTCCAAACACCGACGGACTAACAGCCGGAGATCCAGGGACCGCACCTCGATCTCGACTAGGGGTGTGCAAACTATGGTTTAAACCGAAAAATCGAACCGAATCGTTTAAATTTAACGGTTTGGTTTGGTTTTGAATCTAGTGGTTTGGTGATGGTTTGATATTTTGAATATTTCGGTTAAATGGTTTGGGTTCGGTTTCACATGTTTGGAAACCAAACCGACTGAATTAACCGAATAACCCACTTATTTATATTAGGTCAGTTCAGTTGGCAATTTGTCGATTTGAGTTTGCTCATAGACGGGTTCGCGAGAAAGAAGGCTGATTCGACCGACCGAGAAGTTTCAGATTATTTAGGGTTGCACGATTTGCGCGGCTTGCGCTGCAGGTCAAAGAGTTGCAGACCAAAAATATGGTTTTAATCAAACCAAACCAAACCGAACCGATATTTATTTGGTTGGTTTGATTTGATTTATAATATAATTTGGTTGGTTTGGTTTCATTAAATTTAAAACCAAATCCAATCTTTTTTTTTGTTTGGTCACCAAACCAACCACTTAAACCGAATACACACCCCTAATCTCGACCTCTTCCGCAGCAGGGTAGGTAGGCTGTCAATGAATCGGATCATGATCTGATCCAAATTCCGATCCAATTAAACCCTCAAATGATTTTTTTTTATCCGTCAATCCACCCCGTTTACTGACCCGATCCATCTACAAATAAATGGATCGGATATGAATTACCATTGACCCGACCCGTTTAAAATCCGATCCATTTATGTAATCTAATTTGTAGTTCATACAAGAATATATTATGATTAATAATCTTCTTGTTAGAAGGCTAAAGTAAAAAGTATCAATATAATTAATTAATAAAAGGTTCTTATATATTATATTAATAGATTATAGTTTATAGTGCTCAATTTATATTTTACAATATATATATGTATATATATTACAAATACTGATTTTTATATATAAAATATTTTATTAATTCATAAAAATATAATATTCTTTGCTTATTTTATTTTCAATAAATTTAACATTATTTTAAATTTAATTATGAAAATTATTTAAAAATAACTACTTTTATTGTAAATGGATTAAATCCGAAAACTCGAGTTCCGAATCGATTCGAATTCCGACCCGAGAAGATATGGATCGACCATAACCCGATCCGATGTATAACCCGATCCGACATATATGGATTTGGATCCGGGTCGGAGTCAACTCGATCTGAATCCGATCCGTTGACAGGCCAAGGGTAGGGGATACCTCCTCCACACCTTCATAGGATGGGTCAACTCGGATGGAACCCCCTCTCTATAAGATAGTCAATAAACTCGACACACTTATTGAGATAACCTGTTATTTTTTAAAACTTTTTCTTGCTCATGTGGCCTAAGCATCTTGCCCCATAAGTTATTTTCAATGTTGTCAAAATCGAACTGAAACAACAATTAGTTCATAGTCGGACCGGTCGAATCGGTTTAACTGATTAGTTCAATTACTGATATTAATATAACAAAATAATATAATTATACACACACTCAATATTAAAAATATAAAATATTTGTTATATAAATATAATTAAATAATTAATATTCAATATGACAAATAAAAATTAATTAATATATATTCAATATTACTAATAAAAATTGATGAACATATATATATATATAATTTCTAATATGACAAACAAAAATTAAAGACTATATATTATATATATTTAACATAAAATTAATTAATATAGATCCATATTTAAATAAAAAAGTTTAGTTATCCTTAAAAAAAAATTTCATAAACATAAATTTTTTTCTAAAAATCTTATTGACCTGCTTACAAACATTAACAAAAATAAATAAAATATAAATTTTTCAGTTGAACTGACATTAAACCCGTTCAATTAGTTCACCCAGTTTAACTGGTTCAATCCGGTTTATGCCAGTTCAATCCAGTTTATGCCGATTCAATCCGATCTAAACCGGTTCAATCCTTCTTCGGTTTTAACATAGAACTGGACCGAACTAAAGACCGGTCATGGTCCGACCAATCGAACCGGTCGGTCCAGTCCGATTTTAATAACATTGGTTATTTTCGACTTTTTTTGCCCTAACTTATTTCCAACTTTTCTCTTAACTACTACATGGGCTCTTGAATAGACTTTTTAGACTTCAGATTGTACAGGGAATTGCACTTCACTCCTCGTGTTATAATAAGAGCTCCGCTTCCGCATACCTTTGCTAAAGGTACTAATATAATCTTCTTCGTCTAGCTTTCCTACGAAATCAAGCTAAGACGAATATCAGGAACATGATGACCATCCTTCAACATCAACTTGCACGTAGGTTATGTTTGAGTTTGTCATCCCCTTCAATTAATGATCTTTAACATGTCGTTATTTCCCATTTTGACAACTTTGAAGTAACGTATATGTCAAAAATAGGCCTCTTCGACTTGCTACCATGTCGTGGCAAGCAAGTCACTCACTATTTTCTTCGACAACCGATAAAACTAATAGTTGAACTTCAACTGCAATTGCGGCGACAACAAAAAATAAGGTTTTAGGTTTTCTGTCTTTACTCTTCTAATCCATCATCTAGCAACACTCTCTCTTCAAGTATGCCAGTTTGTTGTTGTAGTAGTACTTGAAGTCATTCTTTGAGGAAACCAACTTCCTTCAAGACTAGCCACGATTTTACGACTTAACATTTTGACTCTAAACTTCTCCCCCATAACCAAGGCCTTGTTACTCAAAGGTTCTAATCCTTTTTGTCTTGTCCCATCACTCAATAAAATTGAGGTAACAAAGTTCATAAAGAGGGCTCCATTCAATGCATTATTGCTAAAATAAGTCAAAGTTTCCTAGCTTTCTGAAAAGAGTTGAGAGGACATGAGCTTGTAGTTCATTATCGAATTATACCTTTCTCGGCCTTTTGGCTAAGATCAAGTGTAGTTCATTATCGAATTGTGTCAACTTCATCATTGTACGCTAGTATACGATTCTTTAGGTCTCATTCAAGTGTCTGGAAAGGAGTCCCTTTGGGAAGCACCCGATTAACTATTTTCTCAATTAAAAAAGTCATATTGCTAAAATTTTGCATTTGTATAAACCTTCTAACTTCTAGTGAAATACTGCCTCTTTCAACATGCTATAAACCTTCTAACATGTTATAAACCTTCTAACATGCTGCCTCTTTCAACACCAAGTGAAATAGGCCTTCCTCCAGCCACATTCTCATATAGCTAATGATTGTTTCATCAAAATCTTGTCATTCTTCTGTCTTCATTGTTAACTTTTCTAAACTAAGCAGTAGATGCATATTCATGCATCTCAAAATTTCCACATTCACCTCTCTGAGATACCATAGTCCTTTTCCATCTAGACTAACCATCCTGGCTATCATCCCTAGTTAGTCATCTTCAAAGTTATGCTAAACCTTGCACTAATACCACTTTTTATTAGTCATATGTTAAAGGAAGAAATACTGAAGGCCTAGGTGGAGCCCATTACACTATGAATTGTGAAAAAAGTGTGTGTGGTGTATCTACATTAATTTTTTTTCAATAATTTTAACTCTCCAAATGCATACACATCTAGAGCCCACTCAACCATCACAATAGGCATCACCCACTCTTAATCTTCAATTTCTTGTTCAACTATAATTGAAGATGATGATGACCTATGGAAGCACAACACATATGAACCACTTAATTCTAACTGAACCATCAGCTTAATATCACATGTTAGGTGGGAAAAACATGGGGTGCCATTTTGGGCCCATTACACAATTGAATAAATTCTAAGCTAGAGAGTTATAGCCATTGCTCGTATATAAATGCCACATCTTGTTGTTGACTACTTGGGATAATTTTACATGTATACTCCCAACAAAATATAAGCTAAACTGTCTATGATGACACAACCTAAAAGATGATTACTATTTTATCCAAGTTTAGGAATAAAGACGAGAAATAATATATAGCTTGCATACATGCTAATTAGAAATGTTTATCAAACAACAATGAATTAAGAACCAATCTAACCCTAAAGAATTAGAATATCAGTAGATAAATTTAATGAAATTTTATACACTTACAATACGAATTTTATTATATTACACAACACACACCTTCACAAAAAATAACCACCATCAAGTGTAAATTTTGTGAAAATAGTGCACACAGTGTAATATACCAAGATTGATGTATTATGCATGTAAATGTCCCTAAATTTAAACGTAATCAAAAAATGCCATAATAGTTATAACAGGCTAAAGCCATAAGTCAAACAAAGATCACATAATAACCTGTATTAGATTTGAATACTATACATCTTGTTAGAGAGATTACACCACCGACAGGTATTGTGGGATTTTTTATATAAAAAAAGGCAGCACAGCAAAAAAAGGAAAGCAACATCATCCTCAAAATGGAGCTAACAATTCTAAGGGGTTATCAGACCAACTGCAATACCTATGTGAGACATTACAACTACTTCGCAGCTTGTTCCATCACGGGAACATTGTTCCACCTCTCATCCACACCGCTGCTCTGCAATGGAGGCAATGAGAAGACACTTACAGTAGAACTACCACGCCTAATTTCCTTGAGTACCCGTAAGGCCGATACAGTGCTCTTCATATAGAGGCTCTCCATGTATTCTATCTCCTCAAGTTCTGGTACCTCGAAATTGGCCAAGGAGGAGCCAGGCAATGTTGGCTTTTGCTCCCCAATACCTTTACCGCCACTACCACCACCACCACCATCATCGCCAACCTCTTCCCTAGAATATGATGGTTCATTCTTCTTAGGGAACAGGCGGTCCAGCATCACCTCGCACTCCTTCACTAGCTTGTACAAAAGATCAGTGGTGAAAAAAGGTTGTTGCAGCACCTTCTGAATGAAAGGAAGCCTGATCAAAGCTCCAGTTCTTTTGTCATACTTCTTTAATATCTTCACTAGTCCTATCCAGGTTTTGTTTGATCAAGTACGTTAACAAGCAGGAAAATATATTTAAAAAAAAACAAAAGGAGAAAAATTAACAGTGATGTACTTAATCTCTAACGCGTTTTCTAACTAAAAATTTAAGTGCAATAATATCTCATGAGAGAATAGGATGCAAATTTCAATGGAACTCAGATAACAGCATTTTAGCCTCCTGAAAAGGAAACATCATGAAAATAACCAAATGGTAGCCCGTGCATAGGAAAATAACAAATGTCAAAGAAGCATAGCTACGAACATCGAACGAACAAACGAAAGCATTACAAGCAAAACAAATAATACTGAGATTGTAGTGTGATGCAGAAAGATGAGAAACCTACACCAAACTTTTCTTCAAATTGTCTAGTCTGGTGGCTTCTAGAAGCCTTCTTAAAATAAAATCACACAGAAGGCACACACATGAATGCCAAGAAGAAACAATGGTAAGACTTAAAGGTAGAGATGTATTTTACTTCAGAAGCGATAGAGCAGCCAGGCTTACAAATTGACAATATCCATGGCTTCCAGACTAAATAGCGATATAAAACTCTCACTATATGCTCCACTGTGACAAGAAGTCCCATCAAGAAAATTACAAATATTTAACAAGTAAAAGACAAATGCACCAAAAGAAACAATACAGTAGACTGGAATTGAGCTCTCGTGAGTTATGTATTCATGAACATACAAGCTTGCTAAGAACTCAACCAATTTTTGGATTGAGGTTGCAATTTTTAATAACCAAATTTGTAGGAGCAGACCATCATACATATACAACGCCTCTACCTTTTGCTGTTAGCCAATCCCCCACATGCCAAACCCACCAAGACAAGCTCCAGCAAGAAACCATTTCAGTCAAACCCGACATGGACTAACCCAATCATATTCAAAAGTTCCTTCATGAAAGTCCAGAAGGGCTCAAAGCTGGCATGCAAGTTTCAATTGATTGTTAATACCGATAACAGATTTCGGAATAAAGTTTAGGCTATCAGCTTTAGCAGATGAATTGATTTATGCTTTCAACAGCTCAATTCAGGGTAAGAAGTTGAGTTAAAAATGATGACTTCTTAATAAATAATGGTAGCAAATATAGCAAGTAATCAAACAATAAGACTCCGATTAAAACAGTATAAGTGGGAGGACAATATATCTTACAATTATATCCTTTGCATTATTAGTACACATACAGTTCAAAATCAAAAAAAAAAAAAAGAGTGCACGTGCAGAAAAATTAGGAATGCAAATGTTTATTCCTTGGGATCAAAGTCACAAAAATTTACCAGTATAGTTAAGAGCACTGTAATTCTCGAGAAGGACCATCTCTCCGTGGAAGTTAACTATCTCCTTACGCACCTTCATCATCTCTTCCTTGGATTCTTGCTCCGTTGCTTTTGCAACTCGATCTTGCAGCTCCTATTTAGTAAAGTTTTTTAAGGCACAAGGTCAAAATTAAATTCATCTAATAGCTGTAAAATGCCCAACAGCCCAAGTGAACTAGCGCACACAATAAGGGTTATCACAATAATACAAGGATCTATTCTCAAACAAAAAAATAATACAAGGATCAACTACAATCTAGGCCACAAGTAGTTCATGAGCATCCAAACTTATCCAACTTTGACTGTATACATGAAAAGTAGCCTAAAATGGAAAAAAAGAAACATCTACAAACCATTTTTTTAATTTCTAAACCCTATCTTGCTAGATCTGATCTTAAAATAAAATAAAATATGTAAAATGTTATTTTAACCTTTCAACGCACAAATATCTCACAGTATATTTGATGTGAATATCACAAGATTGATCGGACCAAGTTTTAGTTGACTTGATACAATTGAGCGGCTTTTGAGACAATTTTGATACATGTTTAGTAAATCAGAAATGATACCTGCTTAGTAAATCAGCAATAACATTTCGTACCGGTGTCCATTTCCAACAGTCAAGCCCAACTCGGAAAGCTCCCAGGAGATGTAATCACTGTCAACCCACCTACGGCTGCTTGACTACATATGCAACCTTAATTTTCATCATTTAGTTCACCAAAATTTACATTTTTGTATTTTGTTGTTATTAGTAATTTTCAGCATTCTATACTAGAAGTTCAAATAATCCCAAATCAGGCCAAATTTTGGACTACCAATCTGGCATGATTATGGCATGATTATGGCATGATTATGTAAATTTACCAAAAGTTTTGAAAATTGGTAAATTTTTAGGGTTTTCGCATGTAAGTCTATGAATCACTGTAATAAGAGTAGTGGACTTAATGAATTTTGAAATTTGTATGAAGTTAATCTTCCACATTCTATGTGTTATGTACCTCTTTCTTTCTCGAATCCGGCAAGGGCTGCATCAATATTCACTTGCTCAACGAGAATTGATTTTACATAACCTTACTTGTGTAAGTATTCATTAATAAATAGACTCAAATTTAATGTGATAAATTGCTATGCAATTTGATTCAGAAGAGTTCTAGACAGTAGCTCCACCTACGACAGATTCTGAGTTATACAGATGTTCCATAGTATTATGTAGCAAAAAGCTTAAAAGGTGGGATACATGGTACGCTGTTAGGGACAGAAACAAAAACGCTTTTCCTTGTTTACTCCTAAATCCTCAAATAAATTAGTAGCAAATATTTTGAAGTCTATTAAGTTAGACGTTCTAGGTAAGTTTATACATGCAACAAGTGAATAATTGATAAAGAAATTTTTAAAAAATAAAGGGTTCTCATCAATCTTTACTTTGTCCCTATACTCCTAGCAGGTGCTATGCAACACTAGATCAAGATAAAACCATATATCTAACTATATCTGTGATCCCAATTATAAAAACATCCTCTGCTGCAAGTTGCTAATAATAAGATATTACGTTACGTGAAATTGTTGCATTATCTGATTTACACATATTGTTAGGACGGTAGAAGGCAAAGCATTTATCTCATCGATCGAAATATGTTGACGAAAAATGCTTTGTTTCGATTTCCATCATGTGATCCAGGCATGGGGCATGGAGTCGGCGTATAAAATTGAAAAACAAGAACATCGCTAACTAATCTGTAGATGGAGGCCACCTGGATTGATATCATTCAATCGATCTGGTTCGATCTACACCCAATCCCAGTCTAGCGCATTTTCTAAGAAAACTACGAACTCGTCGGGGATATTAATAAGGCAAGAAAACTGAAAGTTATTTAACTAATTATAAGAACACCTTCTGACGAATGATGTACTCTTCCTCCTTCTCGACAAAAAAAGTGTTGAATTTATCTAGTTCGGCCTCCAGAAGATTAAGAAAATCCTCCTCTTCCTGCGTCAAAGCTGTAACGGCGGTGCACAGGCGATTATCTTCTCCTCCTCCCAAGAAACAAGGGGAAGCCGTGTCGGTTGTGTTGTTCGTACCATTCTGGTGATCGAGGCGAGGCCTCTTGATGGGGCGGTGTGGTGATGAGGTGGCGCCGATGAGCTTGAGGCGCTTCTTGAGGTCCTTGTATGAGAGGAATTTGTCCCTCCACTCCGGAAGCGTCTCCTCAATCTGGTTGCTCAGACTCTTGCCGAATTTCATCTCTCTAGTTGATGTAAATTATCAAAACAAAAATGAGGAAAGACGACACAAGTGAACGATTTATTAAGAGGAATCAATGAAGAAGTGGTTGGGTTTGGCCAACTGAGAGAAAGAGATAGAGGGAGGGATGAGGAGGTGGGGAGGAAGGGATGAGGTTAGAGGGAGGTATACGACGAATGACGATGGAATATTCGAAGCAAGAAGGGATATTACGGGTTTATTCCATCCCGATCCGATGAGAAAAACTTTAATTAGTCATTAATTAATTAAATTAATTACCCTCCATTAATAATTAAAGACATGAGCACGCTTAAGTCCTGGTTTTCTTAGCCGGACTAAATTTTGGGTACAAAAATCAAGCTCTAAAAATATCTCATTTTATTCATAATTATAATTTTAAATTTATTTTTAAAAAAAAATAAAAATTTATTTTATATTTCATACTACGTAATTTTAATATTAAACAATCACTTTATCTCACATCCAACATGATTTTTAATATAACTAACTCACTTTATTTCACATCATATACATTTTTCTAAAAATTTTTACAAAAAATTTTCAAATTATTTTTTTTTTCTCCAACCAAACGGAGCCTAATTTAGAATGAACATAACTATAAATTTTAGATCTCATGCTGGAACCTAGTCCACCCGCTAGACTCCGTTGAGTCTAGGCTTTTTTTATAACTTATTATATATAATATGCATTTGCCATGTAATTTTAAATTTTGTTGAAATTATAAAAAAAATTATTATAGATTTATGAGATTAATAAACAAGAATATATATATATATATATATAAGAATATATATATATATATATATATATATGCTTATGTTAAATGAGGGGTTTACATATCCAACACCTAAGAATTACATATCCCACATTTAAATATTAAATATTAAATATTACAAATATGTTGATTTTTAGTTTGATATTTACTTTCTGCAGATTCTGTGGCTCTCAGTTATTGCCGTAAACTAGGGTTGCATCAACTATAACTACCGGTGGTGAAATATTTTAATCAGTGTGTTGCTCCGATCCATCGTCTAGGGCAATGCGAAAACAAGAATAGTGGAGCTTGACGAAAATCAGCAATAAAGATCTTGTTGAATTCAAGATCACCCGATCACCGATGGTATGTTCGTCAACGAAGTTCATCATGGTGCGCGCTTCTTCTCACATTTTTGTTTTATCCAAATCTTGGTAAGATTACAGATCACCTTCATGTTTTCATTCTTCCGAATTAGATGTTATGATTTTTGCTTTGGTTTTCATTCTTTTTTTCTACATTGATTTTCTTTCCTGGCCGACTATGACGTTAGATTCTTAAATTATATTGGTGATTATATGCATATGCATATACATATATATATATATATATATATATATAGATATATATCAAACTGGCCGGTCTAATCGATCTGAACCAAATGCTGTATGACCAGTTTGATTTTTATAATGCTGCGACAAACAAGAGGGGGAGGGCACGGGCAGTCAGCAGCTCGGGGCTCGGGCTATTCCTTTCCTTCTTGAATTATCCCAATCTTTTTTCCACCGCTGCCTTCTTTTTCTTTAATTTTTTTTTTCTTTTTCTCTTTCGAATGATTTATTTCCTTAAAGTAATCTAATTGAAATTTCCTGCTATACCTGTTTATTTGTTAAGTTCTATTTCCTTGAGTATCCGATCACTTTTACATAAAATTGTTTAGATTCGTGATTTCTCTCAACTCTGCTTTTGGAGTTTAATAATAAGACATGTTTTTTAAAATTCGCTTTTGCATTGTGACACAGGTGTGAATCCTCGAGAGATTCTAGTCTATGCTTGATTCCACGTCTCAATTCCAACCTCTGATGATAATCCTGAATCCAATAGTGGGATCAACCCACACCCCAAGGACTTGGCCGATGGAAACTTCTCTTCAGTCCTCCTCCATCTTTCCTCTACTTCTTCCAAAATTAATCCCTAGAATTCGCACTGGCCCTCTAGGGCAACTTCGTCCTCTCAATCCAGAAAAGTTTCGGAGGGAAAAGCATCCCTGTTCTACCAGTTCTGGTCCTCAGTTGCCTCATTCGCAGCCACCATCTGAGAAAGATCCGAATGTCGTATCTGGTAAGCAATTGTATACTTTAGTTCCCTAAAAAGTCCAAAAGGTTTTCGGCCTTGTGGTTAGCATATTTCTGTTTAGAGGTGTCGTGCTCCAGTATATTACTTATTTGTTTGAAAGAGAAAATAGGAGAAGCCATGCCCCTCTGTCATTTAGCAAAAGCAAAGTTATTAAAGTTGAGCATTTCATTTAACATAGTAGAAGATGAGATTTAAAAGTTACAATTGAGATTTCAGTTAAAAGATAACCCTTAATTACTCTGCTCATGAGAAGGAATTAACCAGGTTGGGTGGAGGAACATTCTTCACAATAAGCCTATCTAATGATCAAGAGTGCTCTTTCCACCATCCATTGAGCACCCGAGGACCCTCATTCACATGCCTCCACAAGGAGAAAGAAAACAAAAATATTAAGCATCATTTTCAAGTTGTTAAAGTATTGTTTGTATCAAGGCTTGAGGAACACTATCGAGCATGAACAACATTAGACCAACATCTTGTCGGGTCTCACCAAGGAGGTATCACAAGATAAATATGTGTTAGGAGTCGACATGAACACTAAAGCATAGACACGAAGATTATAGTAGAGCATCAACTACAATGAAAAGCCAATGGATCATGTCAGGCATTAACACGATGAAGTTACAAGGAGCTTGCTTTGTCAAGAGTATTGAACTTCAACTCAAGATCTCTTGAAGTGCACATGAGATTTGTCTCACATTGGATGATCAATTACAAGTTTAGGTATTGATAAATTGGTGGCCCTTGTCTATTGACCTATGGTTGTGGGTAGGGGTGTACATTAAATAGTTCAACCCGAAACATCGAATCAAATTGATTAAATTCAGTTGGCTTGGTTTTATTTAGAGTTTATCAGTTTAGTTAATGGTTTGTTAATTAGATTTGTTTGATTATATTGTTTGGATTTAGTTTCATATCTACGAAAATTGAACCGATTAAAACTAAATTCACATATCATCTGCACCATCCATTGATCTTGGCTTCCAGCACTATGTTGTGCTTTTTATTCAATGTTTCATTCTTATCGAGATGAGTGGTTTTTTCTGATATAACTTATTTAATCTTGTTTAATTTTAATATATTTATTTTTTCATCTCCTATCTATGCTTTCTATTTAGAGTTAATATGTTTATTTTATCTTTTTGAAATTATGTTATACACTTGTTCTTTTAATTGTAATTTTTTTAGCCTTTGTGATTGTGAATCTTGTAGATATGTCCTATATTATTGTAATATTGTTTTAAGATATTTGAATTTTTTGAGATAAACAGTCAAATAAAGGGGAAAGTATGGTTTTAGCCTAACCAAATTGAACCAACCAAAATTTATTTGATTGGTTTAGTTTTCAATTTATAATTTTATTTTGATCAGTTTCATATTTTGCAATTTAAATCAATCCGAAACTTTATTTTGTTTTAGTTAACCAAATCAACTGAATCAATGGCTAAGTCAGATATTGGAGGGCAGAAGTAGAGAGCCGATTTAAAATGGTCAACATGCTTGTCATTTCAGCCGAGACTGCACTTCTCTGAAGAGGTTGTATTGTGAGAAGACTAATCCGATGGAAAGTTAGCTTCTCCATCCAAAACTGAATTAACTCGTGCTACAGACACTGGCAGTGCTGGTGTTCTACCTAGTAGCTGTGGTTGTTGGAGAGTAGCAGAAATGTGTAAAAGCCATACCCCGTTGAGGGGGCACCACTAGTGGCGCCAAAGTAGTGTGAGGCATCACCAGTGGGTTCCCAAGTGGTGGTAGAGTCATGATGGACTATTCTGGATACGACATGGTGTTGGTGAAGGTAGTTGCACTTGTCGAAGCAGGTTCAGCATTTCACATATGAAAGTAGTGAACATTTGAGCCATGATATTCATAGTGGATTATATCTAATTCAATGGTCGTTCCTGCAAGGATGGAACGAGTGTTGTTAATGTTGGAGGAATTGTTGGAGTGCCCATGGCATCCATAGAAGCAATTGCCTAGGTGAAGTTTTTGATGATATTGTAAACTAAAGGATTTGTAGGATTCCGGTTATTGAGAAGGTTGATAGGACAAGCACAAAACCACTGCCATTAATTTTGGTCTGCAGTCAGGTGATCGGGATGTTAAGAAAAGAGGGAAGAATGCAATCATGATTTTGTGTGGAAATCCCAACTGGGTAGAAAATAGAAATACAGTGCTTGTGAGCAGCTTTAAGAGATTGCTAAGAGATTGGTTGATTATGACGTAGCTTGGAGCTTTACAATTACTGTAGAGAGCACTCAAAATCCAAACCTCACTTTGGAAGGGTTTAAGGTTTAGGGTTTAGGATTTAGGTAACCTAGAGCTCAGAATCTATGGCCCAACTATTATACACGAAAGAGGACTAATTGTCTTCTCATTGAATGGGAACTATTTCCTTTTAATGACTGTGATTGCCGTCAAGTAACTGTCATTCATTGTGGAAGTCAAAAACATCATTATTGAATGTTCGCAACCAGCATTTATTGTGCTTGTCGAATGGTATTTGTTGTCCAGAGCCTGGGTGTAATTTTGTCGACAATATCTTCTTATTGATTATTTTTGTCTTCAATTGCTCCATGTACAAGCTTTAAAAAGTGCTCCATGTACAAGCTTCAAAAAGTGCTCCATGTATATGGTTTAGATTAAATTCTCTATATTTTGGTATCATGTACAAATTTAAGTTAATATCCAATGTTCTTGTCCTGCTGGAAATTTTAGATGCAGATAAACATCTATCCACTCTTTAGATTTGTTGTTTTGTTATTGTTTCTGGCGACTGATTTTCTGGCCTTGTTACTTTTGTTGGTGGGAAGGTATGCTAGCTGTGTTTTCGAGGGCAGAGGATAGCATACGTGTATTCTTTGCAGTTCTGTTCTGGATGGTTGTTTTCTTCTGGGGAAGTACATGGGATGGTAGGGACAACACAAAGAAGGGCCTGCGGATGAGAAAATGAGTCTTGCCAGCTTCGAAGATTTTGCATCACACCAGCTCTCATAGGTTTGCATCCAGTTAAAATCTTTTTTTCCTTTTTTTTTTTTCTGTAATAACAAGTAGTAATTATCACAAGGGCCTTTTCAATCCAAGTATTCTGATTGCACAATTGAAGTTGCAATATTCAACTATTCTTTTTATTACCTTGGTGAAGATCATTACAACGCCATTTAGTGGATAAAGATTTAGTTGTTCTTGTAAAGATTATTATAAATTAAATAAGGCACAGTTGATAGAAATAAAATTGATTGATTATTAAAAATAATATAAGATATAAAGTAAAAAAAAAAATTATATTAAAAATTATATAATATATGATAAAAATTAATTTAATATATATTTTTTATAATGAATGAATTATTTTATTTTTAACGTGATCGAAATAGTATAGTGATTAATCAGAATTTTCACTCTTACCGGTGCAATCTGCCTGAGCTTGCAATAGCAAAATACTTGGGCCTATTTTATTTTTTTAAAGAAGATTTGAAACAAAATATAAATGAAAAACAGATGAAGAGTTTTAAACTTTTCCAAGCCTCACCCTTTCTGTACGTAATGCACACTAGGCCTGTAAATGGGTCGGATCTTGATCCGATCCGTGATCCGAATCGATTATCTTATGAAACAAAATAAATTTTTGACCCGAACGATTATTTCGAAAAACCGACCCGCTCCGTTTAAGTATTGCCGGGTCGGATTCGGGTCGATGCTGATCCGACCCGAAAAAAATCCGATCCGGAATTTATAAGTATGAAATTATTTTATGTATTTATATATTTATTATTTAATTGCATATGTTAATTGTTGTTTTATTTTATGAAGGTTTTGAAATGTGACTGAGACCTATAATTATTAAAGAGGCCATTGCAAATTATTTTAAGTGCAGTAAACAGGAAGTGCTTGCATTGTGAAATGGGATAAATAGCTATAAATATTTTTTATCGTTAAGATAAAACGTTTAGTGCTAGCTTTAACAGAACTGCACTTTATTTTTTGTGTAATATTTTCATTCAACTGTTGGTTTTATGTTTTGTAATATTGTAATATAATGCTGATGTCAGTGATATAATCTTTAAATGTTTATATATTATCCTTATATTTTCTACTATAATGGATTTATATTATAAATTTTAGTGATCAAAATTTTATTTAAAAATATAAGGATATATATACAACTAATAGTTGTAGTCATTAAAAAATAGTGTTAAATTATGTAAAAAAAAAATCCGGGTCGACCCGAAATCCGATTCGAAAATCCGAATCGTGGCGGGTCATGGAACGGATCTGGGTTGACCTCGATTCGATCTGATTTTTAATCCGATCCGGATATATTGGAATCGGATCCAGGTTGGGGTCAACCCGATCCGGATCCGATCCGTTGACAGGCCTAATGCACACGATGGGCTTGCGATTCGAGCCAAGACGGTGACGCAAGAGATGATTTTTTAAAATTAAGTATGATTAATTAATTAATTAATAATTTAAGATTGATTAAAAAAATAATAAAGGGTGCATGTTTTGGGTGGTATTTGTTTTTAATTTTTTTATTTTATTTTTCACTTTTTTTTATTTTTTGTAATTTTTGAAATATATATTTTTTATTTTTATTTTTAGAGAAAATTGCAAGTTGTATTTATTACATACGTATTATTTTTTAAAAATTTATTACATAACAAGTACTCATAATGAAGTTATATAGAAATATTACTTTGATATCTAAAAATAAAACGACTATGTATGTCATCTCATTTTTCAATTGTAAGTTTTGTATTCAATTACATTTTAGTTGGCTAAAAATCTCTAAACGCGACATCATTGTACAGAACATATAAATATTTTTTTATCCATATTTTGTCATGTAGACCTTCCACGATGATCATGTCATCGTTAAAATATTTTTTTGCGTTTCGTACATCTGCCCTTTTCTTTGGGCTTAAGCATCCATGCTTATATTTAGACGTACTTCAGAAATACAGCAGAACTCAATGATATATCTAAATTATTAAAAAAATAAGAAATATATATAACGCTAAATTGCATGAAAAAATTGAAATGAATATTACATTCATTATAGTTACAAGAATATTACAGTACTGTATCACATGAAATACATCATTTCTGTCACCTTCTTCTACGCGGTATAGCATCACTCCTAGGAGTGTAAGGCTCAGGTACCCGACATCGTCGCCGTTGGAGAGCATGCGCATGTGCGCTACCATCATCATACTCATCATCATCATCGATGTAATCCTCACGTGCCTGATCTTGGTCAATCGACAGTGCTGAAAGACCAACATCAAATTGTGTCTGATGAAGATCATAGTGATAATAAGCACTCCATTAACATGGGTTGTATTGTGATGTATGAGCTGTAAGATCTATAATCGAATGCCCGACAAGCTCTCTGAAAGTGAACAACTCCTGCTCCTGCAAAGTGTAGGCCTTAGTCGAATCACTAGTACGCCTAACTATTGGAGGGAAGTGAAGCTGTGAGTGAAACTGATCACATAATGATAAAAGCTGATCCCGAGAGTCCATTCATATTCTTAGGCTGCTGCCCTCCGTACATCTCTCGGCATCAAATAGTGAATACGCAGTGCATGTGATCTCATCCTTACAAAGAAAAAAATTTGTAGTAAGAATAACTGTAGTTAAATTTAAATACATAGCTTTGTATGTTAGAGCTCACAAATCTCCTGGCAAATGGTGCTGAAGGAAAATATGAAGTAGGCGGCTCTACTTCGGCGAAGACAAGAGAAAGACATGCCCAAGATCTGTACCAATCTATGTACATCCTCAATGCATCAACATCGTCTTCACTGACATGTGAATCGGTTATGTCCAACAACATGACATATACTGCAAGTTCTGCTCGGATCACCCATTCGCTCATCCATTGTGTTTCTTATTCGACGTGTACGTGAATGCCCAGGCCTTCTCACACGCAATGGTGGATTGAGCTCAACAATTCCATGAGCCTTATCAAATGCGACCCAATATCACATATCAGGAATAACATGAAACTCACCAGAGTATGTATTCTTATAGCTTTGTATGTTATAGTAGTGTGATACTATTGGATTGTAGTCAACGTGTATCGATCTAAGATCACAAATAATATGAGGACATGACAGGCGATAAATAAGAGTACGTAAGCATGTACAGTAATAGGTATTATCAGAGTAGTAGGTCACTACTTGTTTTCTAGAAATATAATCATTAACTTTCCATTCATTGTAATTTATCCTAATAGAAAATGAACAAGACTCAGCTTCTTCTGCATACTTTCGTAACATTACGCGAACCCTAGGTATGTAGGGCAAGACTGCTTCAGATTCTCAACCAACAGTGTTCTCCTATCTCTTCAAAAAAACCAACTATGTGATAATATGTTGCACACACAAGTGCCGGAATGAGCAGGCCACCGGCACGCTTCAGAACACTATTGAAGCATTCAGATGCATTTATAGTCATAGTACTGTATCTGAAACCTCCATCATGGAGTGAGCTTATCCACAGCATGTATACAAATTAATATAATTTTTTATTTATTTGATACTATTTTCTTATGTTGCACATGATTACGGATAGTCTAATCACTCACTAAACATTGCAGCTCCCATTTTGAATGAAATGCAGTGTTTACCTGGAGATGATGTAGCTCCCGAAAGTTTAAATGCCTATCCAGGTTACCAAAGTAGGCGTCCTCATCGATCTCTACATCCCACTCTTGCACGTTCGCAGCAAATTGAACATAGGCATTATTTGATTCAGATTGCTGCACTCATATTGAATTTGTTGTAACAAAATTACGCAGAAGAGTGTCAACATCCCGCTCTCTTTGAACGTACTCGTCTTCGTTACGTTCATCGTTACTGGAGTCTGATTCTCTTTTAGATTGAGTTGGACTACCAGTGTACGTTGACCGGTAGTCATCATCTTCTTTGTTATCGACATCAACTTGCACATTATAACTTATAGATTGACCACAAGTATCGTAAATATTACGATCGCAACTACGCAATAATTTGAATAAGGTCATATAATAAAATATTACGTAACATATATATCTACAAAGTACATTTATTTAGGAAAAACTTACGATATGTTTCGATTATGGTGCTTTTTCTGATTCTATGGAAGTGTATATTTGAAAGTCCTAGCGTAACTGAATAAGAGCAACCTTCTTGAGTATGCCCAAGAAATATTTCTTGCTCATTGACATGTGATGAAATACTAATAAGCAGTACTGCTTCGATGTAAAGTGTTAGAGACGATTGAGATGAGCGCTCGAACATAATCTCACATTCATCATCATCTTTGATATACCATGCTATATTACCTTATTTCTTTGAGTATTTTCATAATATTTTCACGTCGTAATTGTTCAAATTGAAAATGCATGGCTCGACATATTTTATTTTCAAATCAATAAATGTGTCACCAAATTTAAACTTTATAATCTTAGCATAACGACCGACATAATCCGGAGATCCATCATCTATAAATATTAAGTTACCACCAAAATGAATGGTAACGTAAACCGGTAGTCATCATCTTCTTTGTTATCGACATCAACTTGCACATTATAACTTATAGATTGACCACAAGTATCGTAAATATTACGATCGCAACTACGCAATAATTTGAATAAGGTCATATAATAAAATATACGTAACAATATATCTACAAAGTACATTTATTTAGGAAAAAACTTACGATATGTTTCGATATGGTGCTTTTTCTGATTCCTATGGAAGGTGTATATTTGAAAGTCCTAGCGTAACTGAGATAAGAGCACCTTCTTGAGTATGCCCAAGAAATATTTCTTGCTCATTGACATGTGATGAAATACTAATAAGCAGTACTGCTTCGATGTAAAGTGTTAGAGACGATTGAGATGAGCGCTCCAACATAATCTCACATTCATCATATCTTTGAGTATTACCATGCTATATACCTCTATTCTTTTTTGAGTATTTGCATAATATTTTCACGTCGTAATTGTTCAAATTGAAATGCATGGCTCGACATATTTTATTTTTCAAATCAACTAATGTGTCACCAAATTTAAACTTTATAATCTTAGCATAACGACCGACATAATCCGGAGATCCATCATCTATAAATATTAAGTTACCACCAAAATGAATGGTAACGTAAACAGATGAGTTTGTCATTTGATCTATAATATAGTAACTTCAAATGCAATTTAATATGAAAATAACAATGCCTAATAATGTTTATTTAATTACTTAATAATTAAAATAAATTTATTGAAAATATTAAAAAAATTTAGAATGTACCTTAAAATATTGCTCTTGATTTCTTGTTGCAAAACTTCTCTTGCTATTCTCTAGAAATTCTGAGAGAATGAGATGTGTGGAGAAAAGGGGAGGGGGGTGGAGGGATTTATAAAATTTTTTAAACAGCGCGCGGGCGACTTCTGGCGTGGTTACCGGCGCTTTTGTTAATTTTTTTAATTATGTTTAAATTATTAATTAGTTAATTAATCATACTTAGTTTTAAAAAATCATCCACGACAGGCATTGTTAACTACAACAAATTAAAGTAAACCAAGCAAAGCTACAAATAGATAATGTAGGTCATCCACACACCACTGATGTCAAACGTAGCCGGACCGGCCCCTCTGAGAATAATTATTAGACTTGATCCACCCAAGGATAACAATGATAGTTATGCGATCTTAATAGCTTCAGATAAATGTCAAGGTCTTTTAGATTAATATGCTTCCATCTGAACGAATTAATGTTACAAGAGCAAGAATTGAGTAAACTTTTATAAGGAAGGCTATTCATAAAGCTCACACCGGCTATGATGTTCTTTCATGTACTTAATCATGTAATATGTATACATTGGAAGTTTTGAAGCTTGGTGGAGACCCAAGCTTTATGCCTCCACAATGAATAGCTTCTTACCAACGCAAGCTGTGATTTTCTTTAAAACTTGTACAAATGCCCATATGTTGAACTTGATTGGTGGCCAGATGTATATCATAGCCGGCTACTATTTTCAACTAGCAGTACTAGTGGTTGCTCGATTACTGCCACCCATAAAAATGTCGATCAATGTAAGAAGGTTGACTTGAAAGAGCAGTTGTACAATCAGTGTTAAAGAAGATTAATTTGTGCAAGCAGTACTATGATGTACATACATCCTTATCATATACACATGAAAAAATGCTTCAAAGCAGGCACATAGGTGTTCCATACTCAAACCTTACTATTATACATGAGAGCATTTGATTACTCTTCCTCAGAATCAGACTCTAGTGGACAAGACCCATCGTCCACATTGGCGAAAGGATTGTAGAATGGAGAGCTTCGATCCATGCATCCTGGGACGAGGTCCAACTTGCATCGATCACCCTGTAATGCAAAGCAAGGCAGAAAGCAAATCAATATGCATTAATGAAATACCAAATTGGATGCAAATCTATGAAGAGTAAATTTTCTTTGGAATTCAGGGAGAAAATCAAACACAATGAATAACTTACACCCTCGAAATATAAGTTGACTATCTCGCAACTCTCAATGGTTACATGAGAATCGGGAAAAATTGCAGCGTTGCAAGCACCTTCTTTGCCCAATTCTTCCGCTAAACCCTGCATGGTCATGGTCAATTAATTCAAACATAGTTTGTCTCCCAAAGTAGAACCACATAACAGTTTCTCTACTAAAAATTAAAGAATTCGTGCCATTCATTGTTCGATTAACATGATTGTCACTTTGGTTCAAAAAGCAACAAAACTTGATGTTATGATTGAATTGGGAATACAAAATAAGAACAACAAAGAAAGATTTATGTAGCTTATTCTAACCTACATTAACAAGTTTCTCTCCCAAAGTAGTATGCATTACACTTTCTCTACTAAAAACTAAAGAATTCGTGCCAAGCATGGTGTGATTAACATCACTGTTACTTTGGTTCAGAAAGTAACAAAAGTGATATTGTTAGGATTGAATAACTGGGGATACAAGAGAAGAATATGAAGACATATTTACATAGTTAAGCAAATTTTAGCTTACATCAATGGCCACATTGAGAATTAGTAATTAAAAATATCATGTTATAGCTCACATCTCATAATGGAACATAGGAAAGTCAATTTACAAGATAGTTTCATACCTCTATCATCTGTAATTGAGTTCAAGAATTTTAAAATTCACATATTTCGAAGCTCAAATTTCTCTCTACATGTTTGATCTTCAAAACCAATATTTGAATCCATGGGATGGTAGACTGAACGCAGAGAACTAAACTTCACACTGCACCAAATGAAATTATATACACCTAATAATTTATCATGTTCAAGATTGATCCAACAAAATATTTCGGCCATTTAACAACATGAAAGACTAGAAAAAGACCAAATATCAAGCTCTCAGTTTTAGAATCCTTAATTAAGCCCACAGGAACTGCACGTAAAGACAATTTTAGTAATAGTTGCAAAGTATACTAACACTTGTGCATTCATAAGAAATGACACAAGGTTAAAGCCATGGAACCACAGTTATATTTCAGTTGCCTGGAGTAAAAAGAGGGTAAAACCTGATTAATTGGAAACTGTATAATTGAAGAAGGTTATCCTAGTAGTGTTCTTTCAACTATCATGCTACTTCAAAACAGTATGCGTCCATTTCACAACCAGACATCCAGCAAAAAACTGTGTACCTCATTGAAAAAGCTTATTGGTTTGTTCCTCCACTTCTTAAGAACTTGAAACTGGAGTTTATAGGGACCATCCCACTCAACTCCATTTGTGAACGAAAAAATCAGGCTAACAGCTGCCAAAAATGAGAAAATTAAACACAACCCTATATATTACACTGTTTGGTTTTAGCACAGAGTAAATCCCTATGAACAGACCATGCTTTGGAGCCTGTATCTTGATTTTATATATTGGAAGATCAGCTTCCCCTCGCTCTTTCTTAGTCATCACCCTTGGATCACCACCACACATGATGGGCTGATTAAAACCTCCTGTTACCATGTAAAGTGCATGTCAGGTTATGCAAGCATGAAATTGTCACTAAATAAGACTATTGTAGGTATACCAATAAATGCGATGCCATATTCATCGTTTGGGGTCAAATTGTTGGCAGCAGGGTTGTAGAAGAGTGTTACGCTTTCACCCTGCAACATAATTAACTTGCTAAAGTTGAACTAGAAAACTGTGGATCATATTGCATTAGTCCTAGCTGAGAACTAAATATACCGAAGTTGGGGGAAAACCATTCATAGTTCTCCAGAAAACAGGAGCCCTGCCGAGTTCAAATTCAGTCCAAGAAGGAAGAGAACACCTGAATGAATGGTTGTCACTCCACCAAAAAATAAGCAAAAACAAGAAAGGGAATGTTTACAAAGATAATATTGTATTAGCTAAGATATCTGATGTAACTATGATGCTCCAAAGCATTGATCACGTGTCATCAAGTTTCAATAGAACTTCATGATTTGTGCTGTGATGTTAGCAAAACTTGAGGTACGTAATGGTCAATCATGATAATGATTACAAAACAAATTATTAACACAAAAATTAGGACTAGGATGTCCATACCAGACACATTTTAGGCCATTTCACAAAATAAACTTCAAAGTGGCTCAAATAAGCTAAGTTTTTCCTTCCTATTTTTTTTTTATTACTTTCTCAATCCTCTTTGGTATTTCAAAGTATCAAAAATCATAGAAAAGAACATCGTCGTCAACCCCAACATAAGCCATATGGATACAAATCTGTCACCCATAGGCCTTCAATTCCTTCTTTTTTTTTTGAAAAGTCTTCAATTCCTTCTGAAGAGATCTGAGCCAGAACCTTTGGTTGTGAGCTTTAAAAGTGGCCTTTTTCTACAATAGCAGATTATGAATCCTTAAGATCTAAATAAAGATTTGTTAGGGGTGAATAATACATGTTCTCCAAATATGTACTATTGGGGAAGAAGCATTAATATGGTCAACATACAGCCAGTGATGATGATGAAGATAAAAAAGGATATTCTCCAAGTCCTTCAATAGTGCACTTCATAAGGAAGAACGCCATTCTTTCTCTCTCTCTCTCTCTCTCTATATATATATATATATATATATATATATTATATATGTATATATACATGTATATGTATATGTATAAATACATTTATAATTATAGCAAATATACTACTCATATAACCGGTCTTCACTCCGTTGTTAAGGTACTTTTAAAGTTTGATTTAGGTTCTTTTACTTTTTTCTATTTGAGTTTAATTCTCAGTTTGTACTCTGTTCAAATTTGTTGTTATCATATGATAGTCGGTTATCTAAAACAATCAACAAGCACTAATTTGCAAAAATGCCTCACATGTTATTCAAATAAACTATCAATCATGTGAGATACAAAGTCTTCAGAGTAACCAAATGGAGATTTGTGTCGATTTGTGGTTATGCTGTTCTGCAAAGTCTAAAGTTGCACCTCTGACTAATTGGCTCAATCTATTTGCTCAAAAGCTACTCCAATTAGAAATCTTATATGCGGGCTCAACGAGGAATATCTCTAGGATTACATGACAAAGAACCATATTGTTCTTTGAAGTAGTATAGGTTTAGTGCCATTACTGCACATGGTAGCTAGTTACCTAAATTTAAGAAGCCCAGAAAATTGTTTTTGGCACAAGCAAGTTCAATGGCAGCATGAGCATAAATAATGTGCTAGAAGAGAATGCTTAACCATATAAACTCTAAAATAAGTAACAACGGATTCTGTCACTGTAAATGAAAGAAACATATCTTTAATGTACGTACTCCTTGATTTCCTCCCCTCTAGGTGTTGAAATGGCACTGACTTTACAGATCCCCTTGAAAGGACTTCTCATGTAGAGACTTTTAAGGAGGCCTGCCTTTTCGAAACTAACTGCCAAAAATACCTTGTTATGCTGAACAAATAGCTGAGAGTATTCAAACTTATTTTTAAAAAGTCTTCAGATTCTAAAATAGCCACTACTAAATGACAATTGACTTGAATTTCCAAAATCAGTTTCTTTGACGTGATGACACTATATAAAGGCAACAAGCAAATAAACAACGTGTCTTTGACTCGCACAGCAAAACAAGCCTACACATCTTTAAGAAAAAGAAAAAAACAAGCCTACCAAGAAATAGGAAACCACGAAGTAGGCAGAAGGCAGCCATAAATGTAAGTACAGTGAAGATAGAAATGACCACCATGGATTTTCATATTTTTCACATGCAAAGCTGCAGTTTTAGTAACTTTTCACATATATGCATTGCAGAATAGCTTTGGGATCACGGCTTTGTTGTTATTATATGCATAGAAGAAGTCAGTACAGGCTAGATTACTTCACAAACAATAACAACAAAACCTTAAAAATTTTTGATGGATTTCTTTATAAGTCCAGAAGAGAGACCAAATTGCAACTAAAAGACAGACAGTTCATCTCAATAGAGCGTAGCATTCTCAATAACCAGTCAACAAATTTATAAAACAAACAAGATAGGACTTGCGCAAGAGCTAAAGCAAGAGACAAGGTTCCTGGTACCTTTTCGATACACTTTCTAAATCACAGCCAAGAAAATTGGAGACTAACTACACTTTTTTTTTGGTAACTTAGACTAACTGTACTCAGTCAAATACAATCATATAAACTTGTCCTTATTCCATATGTAGGGCATTATCCTTTTCTGAAGAGTACTTATATACCAAAGTTTCGCTTCTCAGTGATTCTTGGTTGTCAAGTGGAGTTATAAAGTACCAATAATGAAACTTTACAAAGGAACAGAGAATGACAAATCTTAAACAACCCAACAAACTTTCCGAACAAGCACGGCAGAAAAGAGTAGTATTTTATATAGGTCAAACAACTCACCACTGCCATCGAAATCACCGGCATATGGTTTAGTGTACGGGTTATCATATGAAGCCTGGTAAAATGGTACACAATATCAGAATACAGTATATTACAAAAGTATACCTCTAGACCATTTATCAGATGAAGATGGCTTCCTCGCACAATACATATTTTTGTGGACTTTTCAACTCTCATGCGTTATGACAATTTACAAAAAAAATTATTCATCTAAATCCGTTCAGTTTTCCGCTCATTCCTTCTGTTGGAACTGCATCCCATGGACCAGCTCTTGATAACCTTTATTAAGCACTAAAATGACAAATGGAATCCATTTCCATTCGGCGTAGCAAGACGCACCAGTTGTTGGGGGCAAAAACAAAACAATGGACAGAGAAGGAAAAAACTTACATTAACTCTGAACTGGTGAAACCTGGAGGCGGCGCTGGAAGCATTTAAAGATATATCCACACAAGAACTATGGAGAGGCCCTGCGGATTTGGGTATTGGAAGAAAGTGTAAAGCATGATAAGATTTGTACGGATAAGACATGAAGACGGAGTTGGCGCAGGAAACGCCTCCCGTGGTCGCCATATCAAAAGCAGAGGATTGAAGCAGAGGCTACCGCGACGGGTGCGAAGAATATGCTCGAGAGAGAGGAGAAGGCTGAGTGCTCGAATGGTCCGCCTTGCGTCCTTCGGACAGGATGGAGTCCGACTTCTTTGAGGTGACAAGAAGATAGAGCGACTCCTAGCTCTGCCTCACAGCCTGTAAGCTGCTTTGTAATTTTACGAAGTAACCCTCAAGTATTTTCAAAAAGTACATACAGTTGCTGCCCTTCGCATTGTTCGCAATGATTACTAGATAGTGGCATTTCAGGAAATTTATCTCCACCATAACTTATAAACACATCGATGGGGTGGAAGTGTGAAACGACAGGCGCGAAAATGGCCACGGTTAGGGCTGTCTTATCTTCTCCATTCCTTCTGCGTCGTCAGCGTAAGTGTGTTCTGTCATCTTTAGACAAAGTTGCTTTGCCTCGATATTATTTGTGAATATCCTGCTTTACAGTTGTTATTTTCCTCAGTTTAGTACCGTAAGATTGTTCACCTGTTTTTTACAATCCTATAAATCTGACTGTTTGAGGTAAAAATAACGTTGCCGTGTTTCATGTTCAGCGATAGGAAGTGAAGCTTTGGAATCTAAGGTTGTTTCCCTATGCCCATTGAGAAGATTTCCCTGCACTGAGATCTTCGTTGCCGCAGTATCTCGAAGCCATGGATGCCGCGCTACCACTGCTTCGGTGATTTGTATAATCCGCTCATTTATCTTTTGCAATTCCGTTTTTTCTTGAAGTATCAAAAAAAATTCTCTTTTTTCTGGTCTTATTTATTCACTAGTATGACAAGGCAAGTGTTTCACTACTGCATTGCTATTTTTAGTCCCCATGTTTGAGATTAATGCTATGTTGTTCTTGTTGTTATTATTGTATAGCTATTGTTAGTGAACTATAGGATTAAGGGGTGTTGAGTTGAATGATATCTTGATTGTTGTTGGATGCATGATATCTAAATGCTATTTTTAAAGAGAGAATTTTATAATTTTTTAAAAGATTATCTGTACCTGTAATTAAACTAAACAATCATTTTATCTAGATAACATGCATAACATCTAGATAACACCGAACCAAATATCTCAAGTAAATTGTTATTAGTTGGAATAAATCAGAGGTTACATGAGGCACTCTCATTAGAATTGGATCTCATATATAAGTTATATTAGAATAAAGTTTGATTACAAATTTTATTTTTAGTTTTGATTTTTTTTTTTCTAACACAAGGATCCATCAATTAGATAAAAAATTCATTGAAAATGCAAAAGGAAGAAGGAAAAGTGAAATCACTGTGCCAACAAGCTTTTTTACATCAGATCAAAAAATCGGGAGAAAACAATTTGATATCCATTAAAAAGGAGGTGAAGTTATAGAAGGAATGATTCTCAAAAAAGAAGGAAATCAATGTAGGAATGGAAGCAACCCAAGACCACTATTTTTAATGAGTGGTTTGGCCCTCCAGTCAAAGATGAACATTGGTGTAATCCAACTGAAATACAAAAATTTTTAGTCAGACACTTTTGTGTTCGATTACATGTAATAAACTTTTTATACATGTCCTGAATAACTTAAATATAAGTAGTGCTAACCCTTCATTTATAAAAGAAAAAAAGTAAAATATCAAAGAAAAGATAGAAAAACAAAGGCATTGACTAGACTAGCAAACACTCGAGAAGCTACAGGATGACTCTTTAGGGAATATTTGACAGGTATGAGAGACCTTCAATGGATGTTGACTTCATCTTAAGGTGAAAGGACTCCGGAGAGAAGCATTCTCATTCTTGAGCTCTTCCATAAGACCTTGGACATTTGCATCCAATTTTGACATTGCTTCAAAAGAATCATTTACTTGGCACCGCCCTTCGATCCAAGGGCCCTTTAGGCTAACTTAATATCTCCTCAAATTTTTGGCAATTTCCTTCAAAAAGTTGACATCCTTTGGAAATACGTCGCCCCTTGATTGCCCTAGAGTCGAAGAAGTCATGCCTGACACAAGAATAGCAATGTTGGCCGAGCTTGCCAAATTTTCCTAGTTGAACATTTAGGAAATAGGGGTGTTCAAATTACACTGTTTTTTCTTTATGAAAGAGAGAACTTAGTTTGATCTCCACTCTTCTACATCTTTGATGCATGCTAGCTAGTCGGGTCATCAGAACCATGGAGAGACTTGTGATCAGAATCCTTCCACTTTCCCCCCCCCCTCCTTTTGACATACCTTGAGAGTTGGGAGGCCGTAGAGATTACTTTGCCATCTTTTCAACTGGGGACTTAGGTCTATCAAGAGGCAAGCTTTGGGAGATTGTCAATCCAAAGGTTGAGGGCAAACTGGCAAGAGGTTTATTCAAGGCTTCCTTCCTTCCACCTTCAAAAATTCACGACATCTCCTAAGAAGTGGAGGAAACAACTCGTCGAAAGATTGTTGCGGGAACCACCTTAGGCATTTGTACAGTCCCTTCATCCAACACCCTGGATAAAAAAGACATCACTTTCCAACAAAGGCCACTCAGAGCAAGGTATCATCCCCTAAGTTTGAAACATTATTTAAGGAAATTGAAGGGAATCCCTGCATGACCAGCGATTGCATTCTTCTGTCAAAATATCAAACACCATGGGATAATTGATGTCACTTTAGGGGGGGAGTGGGCAATTGTTAATGCTCAAATTGTATGGTATATTCGAGTTATCCATGTGGCAATAAGGTCAAATAGATTGGGTACTCAAAGTAGGTGAGCAAGAGAAGTCACACTTTTCTTCAAGAATGTGACGACTTCTTGAAGAGTCAAAGACAAACATTCCTGACAAACAAGAAGCAAATCCTCAAGATATCCCTTAAAGCTGCCATCTTTTGAAATGGTTAATCCATAACTCCACATCTAAACAAACTTCTAAGACCCAAGAAGGCTACAGGGGATGGGGTGTCATTATTGTCAAACCGCGAGGCGATTATAAGATTTAAGCTATCATAGCATTGGTCCTACAAATACTAAGGAGAGACGGGAGCTAGGAGGGTGATCTCCTTCCAACAATAGCAGGAGAGAACTTCAACCAATGAAATAACTAAATTTGTACTCCATATATTTTATTTTTGATCTATTAAGATAAAAATATTTACATTCTAAGATATTCCTTTATAACTCAAGCTTCACCTTCGCCCCATCTCTAGCTTCATCAATAAAAAGAATATCATATGTACAAAGCGTACATCAAGACAATTTTTCTTGAATATATTCAGTCAGAACCTCTATAACCAATACGAAAAGATATAAACTTAAAGCAAAATCTTGGTATAATCTAATTATAATGAAAAATTCTTAGTAATACAAACTTAAATAATAGAAAACAAGTAACAGTCCTTTATACAGGTCCTAAATAACTTAAACTTAAGTAATACAAACTATTTTGTTTTTTAGGACACTCTAAAGCATTTCCTTTGCAATTTTATCATAATTTTTTCTAAATCGATAAAAGCAATGCAAATTTTCTTTTCTCTCCAAATTAATAGATTTTGTTGTAGATTCACTTGGCATAAAAGCAAACTGATTCTATGATATATAATATCACAATGTAATTTATGCTCTATTTTCTTTTCTAAAGTTTTAAATTATGACATTAATTTAATTCATCTATAGTTAGCACAATTCTATTTATTATTTTTATTCTTATAAATAAGTACTAATGTACTTTTTTTATTTATTTAATATTATTTTAGTTTTTAAAATTATATTAAATAATTTAGTAAGCCAAGAAACTCGATTATTCATATATTTCATACATCTATTAGAATATTATCCAGTCCTGCTCTTTTTCATATTTTATTTTGTTCAAAATCTCTCAAACTTTAACTTTACTAATATGCTAATTGTAAAAGCAATTTTTGTCTTTTATTAGATGCTAAAATCAGTAAGATCATTCATATTATTACAACTATCATTGAAAAGCTTTTCAAATTATGTTTTCCAGTTATATTGAATATTTTCTTCCTTAAAAGGTATTGGTTAATCATCTCCCTTAGTGCATTTTACTTGAATCATATTTTTGCTTTTTATCTCTTACCTCTGCAAGTTTGTATGTCTTTTTTTTTTCTTTAGTATCCAACCTCTTATGTAGATCTTCAGAAGCCACATTTTTTTGCATTATAGATTATTTTTTTGGATCCTCGTTAAGCTACTTTATACTTTTTTAAATTCTCTTTACTTTTGCATTAATAACAGTTTTTATAATACATTTTTCTTTAATTTTTCTTGTACATTTTTTTCACAACCAAACATTATTATTATTTGACATTTTTCCTTTAGATTCTCGCAGTACATTCTTTGCATTCTTAAGAATGCAGTTAGCAACTTTTAATCACATAAGATCAACTTCCTACCTAATTTCTCACTGCACTAGTTCTAGAACTTTTTCTTAAAGTTGTTTTTATTTTCATTCTTTAGCTTTTATCGTCAAGTCTAACAATACTATTTTGTCGTACTATTTCTTCTTGAGCATCTTAGAATCAAATATCATAATCGATATTAAGTAGTCAAGTAATCACTTCAAATGATCTTACAATGCTTACAATCCAAGAGATTTTGTTTTCTTGTAAGAAAATAATCAATTTGAGTTCTTGAAGACTTATTTTTGTAAGTGCTAATATGCTAATCTTTTTCTTAAATAATTTATTGGCAATAAAAATTTATAAGCTAAGAAAAATTCTAAAATAGTTTTATCCTTCTTATTAGTCCCCCAAAAGAATATCTATCATGAATACTATTAAATATCTCAGCAATACTGGCAACATGTTCATTTAGATCTCATTCAATCAATATTTTGTCCTCTCAAGGTATCCCTTATATCAACTCTTCTAAATTATGTAAAAAAAAAAAAATTATATTTGCATTCAAATCTACTTGTGGGGTATATACATTTGTAATATTAGTAGTTATCCCACTAATAATAATTTTTAAAACTATAATTCTATTCTCATTCTTTTTGACTTCTACAACATGATTTTTCAAACTCTTGTTGAAAATTTTATCGACTTTATTTCTAGTTCTGTTCTTATTATTGTACTTACTAAAGTTTGAAGCCGCCTTAGGCTTTTTCCCCACTCATTTCGTTTTCTAAAAGCACAAAAATTTAATCCTTGTATGGACCATAATATCCACTAACTCAATTGCATTACCTATCAGAGTGCCTATATTCTAAGTTCTCAATCTTATTCTAGTGTCTTGTATCCTAGTGTCTTGGACTAACTTTTTTACCCATGTTTGTCTTGGACTCACTTATCATTACACTTAAGCGTTATTGCAGTGGCCCTTGCACACTTTTCAGTGTATAAATATAATGCGTCTCTTCCACGGAATGTTTTAGCTTTAGTACAATTTCTTAAAAGATTCATTTCATATTTGTTCAATAAGTTTTACGTTGGTTGTCTATTGCCTAACATAACTCTCCGTATTTTTTTATTCTGGACTTGGGACCCAATAATAGTGCGTTATAACAATTTCATATGTGAGGTGAAATATTTTGTTTAATGAGGTTAGGAGTACATGTTATTGTAGGTTTACGTTTTGTCAATGCTTGTCAACATGTAATAAGTTCATAATCTATTAGCAAACATCGTATCTTGACAATTCTCTTTAACTTAATTTTTCATTATTGTTGGTGTATGATTCCGTCAAGCAATCGGACTGCCCTAATCTCTAGTGAATGAGAACTTCTCTTGAAGCAGACACAAACAAATCTAAAACATAGGGAGATGAACAAAGTTAGTAAAGAAAAAAGGAGACCAACAATTTTATTGGACAAACTCTTATGGAAAAGATTCAAAGTACAATGGAGTATTCTTTCTTGACCAGGATTCTTGTAAAGCCTTGAAATGCAACTACCTATAGAGTTTTAGTTACTACCATTTCATATAGGTATGTTTTTCTTTGCCATGTGGCAGTCAATGACATGTTATTGATGCTAGGTGCCACATAACAGGAGATGGCAAAGTTTGTGTCATGTGGTAATTAGCTGATAGCTTAACTGTCACAGTGTATTCGGATTTGAAGCTCAGGAGAATGAACTTTTGTGAAGGCAACTTTGAGCAGAGACCAGCTTTCAAGGGAGGACTGATTTAAGAGATCCTGTCCTCAATTGAACAATCCTCCAGTTAAACCTAATTTTTTCTAGTAGCCTTGACATGTGTAGGCTCATATTGACGTGTGAATACTAGGGTAACCAGTTATTTTTATTGTGAAAAGGTATACAGCCTGACTACGCAATCTCTTTCTCTCTGCTTGGCAGCTGGAAAGGAAGGCCACAAAAAGAGAAACTATAATCCCTGATCCTGATTATAGAATTCCAGTTGGCTTACTTGGTGAGTTCTCGTGGAATCAGCTTGATTTAATTTCTAAATGATATATATTAATTTATAGATTTTGTATGATAGATTATAAAGGTATCTTCCGTTTCAAAAGAGTGGTTATTAAGTATATGTAATGTTTATCATGTTCTGTGTTATGGATGGACAGAGATGAAACTAATTTCATGATAATCGAGTATATTTATTTTTTATATCATTTTCTACAAACAAATTGCTCTAATTTCCTAGCAAAATTTCCAATGCCCATTAAACTCTTATTATTCTTGAGGAACAGGCACCGCAGGTGGTTTTCTGTACCAACAAAATCTATTGCCTGCTGCAACGTTTGGTCTACTTGGATTGCTTCTGTTATTCCAGGTAAAATTTAGATGTATTGGAACTTCCATAATTTTATATATCCACAATCCTCTTTTCAGGGGTCTTATGCTATCACAGCTTGGACTACTGGATCATAACGATCTCATCTTAGATGTTTTAATTTAATTATCTACTATCAAAAAATAATAATTATTATTATTATTATCTTATTCTTTTGTGTTATGGTTTTGGGTTGCCCTTCCTCTTCTCTAATCCATTCCTTCAACTATCCATCTAGCAAACAAGCTAATTTATTTACCCTTGCATTTTTTGCAGACAACTAGAGTGAGATTTGTTTTTGATGAAGAAGCCCTGGTTTGTTGACTTTCCTCTAGAAAAATCTGCATTAAATATAGTCTTAAAATATTGGAAATAGATGGCATGCAAACATGACAGATGATCGCTTACTTTTTGATGAATTTATTTATTTTGAAATTTGTAATTACCACACACAAAGTTCTATGTTTTTGCTTCAAAGTGCAGCACGTGATTTTGTTGTAATTCATAATTTGATTAAGTTTGTATCTTTCAGGTTCCTATTTTACGCATCACTTCCAATCGCTTCTTCAAGAACAATGCTAAAAAACTGAGATTCAATGCATTGTTCGGTGTCGGACAACTCAAGTTAATTTCAGAAGATGCAGATTTTTTAAGCATTGTTATTTAGACTGTTAGAATCTTTTTGATGTGTATAATACTCTTAAATATTACCCTCTAAAGCTTTCTGAAAACTAAAAACTGCACAGTCAACTTGTGAGAATCGCATGAAACGATGATAAAAGCCTTCAGCTTCCTGACAAGTCCGAACTGCACATTCAACTTGTCTTAATCCACATGAAAGAATGAAGCAAGTTTAGAGTCATGCTTGTTTTTTCATTGTTGTCGTTTGTGTTATATTTGACATCTCAGCTTTTTGTATTACTTCTATGAGTTTCTCTCCATAAATTCTTATTATGGGGTGTATTTCTTCTTTTTAAAAAAAAAATCCTTTTAATAACCTCAGCAACCGTTTAGTGAATGTATTCTACCTGTTTTTATTAGTTGTTTATTGTAGGAGGTACGAATTGGTGATCAACTTGAAAAATCCGGTGAAAATGTTTTCGTCGGTGGCAGGAATCGTTGGAAGTGGGATATTGTTACCCTTGTAAATTTGGTGTTAGGATATTCTTCAGTTTGTACGTCATTGATAAGCTTCCTACAGGTATTCAGCATTTGTAAACTGGGAGCTTTGGTGGCCTAATTTTCCAGTTTTAGTGTACTTCAAGGAGACCCAGACTAATCCGGAAGGACAAGTTCACTTCTTTCCAGTGATATTTGTGGGTATTTGTAGTCTCCTTTCTGTTGCTGTCGCTAAAGCTTTTTATGTTTACTGATGTTAATCATTTTGTTGCAGAATGGAAAGCAACTATATGATGTTATGCTGGAGAGAGCTGGCCCATCAAAAAACAGTTCACGTAAACTACATTAATATACACGCCCTATCAAAATAGTTGTTGTGCTACTTTTTTCCAATTCCTGTACGTCAAATGATTCACTTTAGTAGCCAAATTGGTGGTGGTTGTAGAATGCTTTAAGCTAGTCAAAATATGGTCAGAATCTTGCATAAGATCCTTTCAAAAAAAAAAAAAAAGAATCTTTCATAAGATTTAAGTTGAACTGAAAATTCTGCTGTATTATGAACAAATTAATGTGGTTTGACAATCTCCAGTAACTCGAACATATCAGGATGGTCATCTTGCATGTTGTGTGATTCAGTCCAATGACCGATTTTATGGCCTTTTCAGTACACTTTTTTACTTATATTTACTTTAGATGGGGGAACATTGTGATCATTAGGCAAGTAGGAGCCTTTTTTCAGAAAACCAAAAATCAAGGACAACAGTGTTTGTTATGTAGCTTTCATGTAACCTTCGTTGTTTGATCTTCTTCCTTCTATCCCCTAAGATGGCATTGGATCTTGTAGGGCTGACAGTCACGTGTAAAACTTAAAATTTTTTTTTTTTTTTTCAAGTCTAAAATTTCTTTCTTTTGATGGAGGAGAAACTTAGAATTTGAAACTTTGCTTTGCTTGATGTTCCTTTATATTTTGCTCCATTTAAAATTGCTAATTGTGTAATGATTTAAAATAAATCAATTCACTTAAATTTAAATTCAAATCAATTCAAAATTGATTCGGCATATAAATAAATAGATAAATGTTTCTATTCTATATAAAAATATTAGAATAATTATCTACATATCATATCATTTAGCTTTATTTATGCATTACTGTTGACGTATGATGTGGGGGTCCTAAGAAACACCGAGAAAGAGAGTTCCGGGAGACGGTAGCGCGCAAAGGGATAAGCCTGTTAACGGAAGCTCAGCAGGGGAGTGAATTCAGAGCATTCAGAGAAACACACAGAGGTTTAAGGTGGTTCAGGGAGAAAATCCCATACGTCCACCGATTGATCAGCGAAGGAATTTCACTAATAGGAAGAAGTGGCCTCGCGGGGCTGTACAATACTTTCTTTGGGGAAGAAGAAGAAAAAAAAGAAGAGAGGGCTCCTCAGTTGGGACTTTTTTCACAATGAGAGCGGAGGAGTCCCCTTTCTTGTATCTTGACGCCTCTTTTTTAGGGAAACTGTTTCAGCGGTATTTGTAGCTGGTGGAGTGCGTGGTTTCACCCGGTTTTCCGGAGGAAAGGTGATGGACAAGCTCTGGGCTCACGTCGTTTGTCTGCCACCGGGAAGGCCTGCAGCCGCGAAAGGAGGACGATATCTTTTAATATTTGTACCTCTTCTGGGGATCCGTGATGGCTGGAGCATGCGGATCCTTGATTTGCGGGCCTGGAAAAAGATGCCTTGTACGGGGATTGACGTGGTTAGCCAAAGTTGATTATGACAGGCACTGCTCTGTAACCTCGTACCCAATGTTACCAGGGATGATCATGGCTTATCGGGCACGAGGTTGGGTTGAACCCTCGTGTCGGAGGTTTCACTTGGTCAAAAGCCCTGCAAAGTAAGACAGATGAGTCAGCAAATAAGCCAGAGAAATGGAGGCCAGCCCGACGCCACGTGTACGGTCAGGATGCAGCGCAGGAACCACGTGTTAACATCAGCCCCCCACATTGTCAGGGCCCGAATATTAATATGGGTCCTGGAATGCAAACCGTCGCGAGGGTGGACGCGCTGCCCAAGGCCTGCAAGGATAAGATGGAGGCGGCGCCCGTAGATTCGTATCCTTGCAGCCTCACTCTAAAGTTTCCCCTGTAAGAGATAAAATTTGTTAGAGAGAGATGGCGGAAGAAGGGGAGAGGACCGCCCTGGCAAATATTTCGAAGAAGAAGAGAGCAGGCGGGGCTCCGGCTGAGGCTCCCCCTCCGGAGAAGAGGAGGCCGGAGGTGTCTACTCCCGCCGAGGCGTCTCCTAGTGAAGAAGTGGGAGTCCCGGCAGCAAAAGTTGCCGGTGTTCTGGCGCGAGCACTAGAGTCCGTGCAGGAGTCGATAGGCACGGAGGCTGCAGAAGTGGTGGTTGTTTCTGACTCTCCCGTCAGACTGCCTAAAAAGGTCAGGGAGGTGAAGGAGGTGGCCCTGATGGGTGAGACGGCCACGGGAGAGAAGTTAGCGCCTGGGAAGGTCTTTCTCAAGGATGAAGAGATTGAGCGACTCCTTCCCAGGTTTGGGGTTTGTCAAGGGGGGTGTGAAGAAACCTCCCTTGCTGGTTTGCGGTCCTTCTTCCCTTGGTGTCCCAGTCCCCGCTTCTGAGAAGAAAAGGAAGCCTCTCCTCCTTTCTTTCCTTCCGTTGAACCTCCGAAGTGATGAGGAGAAGGAAGAGAAGGATAAGAAGGGTGAGAAGGAGGAAGGCACCAAGATGGAGGAAGTGACTAAGGGGAAGAAGGGAGAGTCCCTTCTTACTGCCTCTGTAAGCGCTCATGGTACTGAAGGGCCAGGAGGCAAAATGGAGGAAGTGCTTAAGGAGAAGGGGAATGTCCTTCCAACTGCTTTCAGCGTCCCCTTCGGTATTGACGGGGCCTGGAGTGTGCTGGGAGACAGATTATGTGAGATAAGGAGGGAAGAGGAGAAGATCTTGGGGAACACCTCTAAAGTTCTGGAGGTGATAAAATCTCTGAAGGGCAAGGAAGAAGGGGAGGCCTGTCACCTTCAGAAGATAAGGGAGTTGGAGGGCGCTTTGTCTCAAGTTACAAAGTGCTCTCCCATGACCTCTTGGGCCTCTTCTAGTCTTAAACACTTGGTGAGGGGCTTGGCATAGGATCTCCTGTAGAGCTCCCCATCGATGAGGGTGTACTTGGCACAAACAAGTTTTAGCTTCAACTGCTCTTATCTGTTGTCTGGCTGAATCCCACTTTTTAAGTAATCTAGGATCTTGTCCATCCAGCAGGGTAGTTGCTCTTCAGAAGAACCTTCGGTGCATTCGAAACTAGTCCTTTCGAACACCTTAGTCCGGCGGAGGTCGGGGAGTCCCTCTTTTGCGAGCCGGTCCGCCACTTGGTTTTCTTCCCGGGGGATGTGTGTCAAGGAGAAATCTTCGAACTGGGAAATCAAAGATTTGGCCAACTGCAGATATTTCTTTAATACCTCGTCTTTTGTCTCAAATATGCGGTTCACCTGGTTGACGACTAACTGGGAGTCGCTGAACACCTGTATGTGCTTCACAACCATGCTAAGCGCAAAGTTGAGTCCTGCAATGAGGGCCTCGTATTCTGCTTGGTTGTTTGCTGCTTTGAACTGAAGTGTTACAGCTTGATGTAGTGTAGCCCCCATTGGGCTGGTTAGGAGGATCCCAGCCCCTTGGGATTGTGATCCGGACGCACCGTCAACATGAAGGGACCAGAGGTTTGCCAGTGATCTGGCAAGTGGCGGTTCTGAAGTAGAAAGTTCAGCGATGAAGTCCGCCAGGGCTTTAGCCTTGATTGCTGTTCGTGGGACAAATCTAATATCGTACTCACTCAGTTCAATAGACCATTTGAGCAATCTTCCTGAAACCTCAGGGGTGCGCAGTATCTTCAGTAGTGGTTGATCTGTGACAACCTAGATAGTGTGAGATTGGAAATAAGGCCGTAGCTTCCTGGCAGTCGTCAGTAGGGCCAGAGCGACCTTCTCCAAAGTGGGATACCGACTTTCGGTGTCTAGGAGCATGTGGCTGGTATAGAAGATAGGATGTTGTACCCCCTTTTCGCTATCTAGGAGAACTGCTAAGACGCGATGTCAAATACTCCCAAATAAAGAGAGAGGACCGTACCTTCCTTCGGCACTACTAATATCGGAGCAGAGGTAAGATATTTCTTCAACTCTGTAAAGGCTGATTCGCACTCGTTAGTCCATTCCCCTTTTTTGTTGTTACGCAGACACCGAAAGAATGGAGAATATCGGTCACCAGCTTTTGAGATGAATTTGCCTAAACTGTTGATTCGCCCTACTAGCTTATGGATATCCTTGGCTATCTTTGGGGAGGGCATGTTTAGAATGGCCGATATTTTGTCAGGATTTGCCTCTATCCCTCTGGTAGAGACTAGGTATCCCAAGAATTTTCCCGAAGCTGTGCCGAAGGTACACTTAACAGGGTTAAGCTTGAGGTTGTACCTTCGAAGGGTATCGAGCGTTTCCCTGAGATCACTGAGGTGCTCTGTCAAGGTTTTTCTTTTGACCAGGATATCGTCTACGTAAGCTTTGAGATTTCTTCCCCTTTGGCCTTTAAAGACGGCATCAATCATGCGTTGGTAAGTAGCACCGGCATTTTTGAGGCCAAATGGCATGACGTTGTAGCAATAAGTGTCGTAATCAATGATGAAAGCAGTCTTCTCCTCGTCTTCCTTGGCCATCCAGATCTGATGATACCCGGAGAAAGCGTCTAGGAAACTCATAACCTCGTACCCGAAGGTACGATCTACCATCGTATCGATGCGAGGGAGAGGGTAAGTATCCTTAGGGCAGGCTTGATTCAATGTTCTTAAGTCTACGCACATTCTCCACTTCCTATTGGCCTTCCTCACCATAACGACGTTGGTTAGCCATCGGGGATACTGGACCTTCCTGATGTAACCGGCCCCCAACAACTTGTTAATCTCCTCCCTGATGGCATCCTGCCTCTCCCCGGCTATTACTCTTTTCTTTTGTACAATGGGAGAGACGGCCTGAGATACATTTAAGTGGTGTTCGCAGACAGCCCTGTCCATGCCTGTAACATCTTCAGGGGACCATGCAAAGACATCGATATACTCCGAAAGCACGGCGGTAACTTCCGCCCGCTGCTTGTCATTCAGATAAGATGAAATATTTACAATTTTGGAAGTGTCTTCACCCCCTAAGGCTACATTGATGACCCCTTCCTACGGTATGACCGGTTGGGTTTCTCTGGGATTCATTTGGTCGACTACAAGCTGCGCCGCTATTTGAAAACAGCGGGTAGCTTGTCTAGCGTCTCCTCTGATGGTGACAACGCCGCTGGAGGTCGGAAACTTCGCACATAGGTGGGCCGTGGAAATCACCATCCCGAAGGAGTTTAGAGTTGTCCTCCCTAGGATGGCGTTGTAGCCCAATTTAGCCCGGATGGCGTCGAAGTTGACCATGCTCATAGCGTGGCCATTGTCATCGCCAAAAGAGACGGGTAGAGTGATGAATCCCAGAGGTTGGACCCTTTCACCGGAAAAACCGAGCAAGGTGGTCCCAGCGCGAAGGAGGTTCGCTTCCTTAAGTCCCATCTGGAGGAAGGCGGACTCAAACAGGATGTCGGCGACGCTCCCAGAGTCGAGGAGCACCCGTCGGACATCGAAATCGGGGATGCGGGCAACGACCACTATCGGGTCGTTATGCAGATTGCCTTGCTGGGGAAGATCTTTGCTGCAGAAAGTAAGGGGATAGATGAGGCGTGTTGCTCAGAGATACCGCCAACTTCGGTTGCTTGGCGGTGAGCGATTGGGTCAATGCTAAAGATAGCATTGATCATCTTGGTGGCCGGAGGGTAATGGCGCCCTTGTTGGCTGGGGCCTGTAGATGGTGAGGCCTTAGTAGGGCTTCAGTAGCCTCGGGGGGCCTTCCCTTTTTGGGCGGCTGTGAAAGTTGGCGCCATCTGCATGAATTCTTTGAGCTTGCCCTGATTCATCAGTTTCTCCAGTAAGGCTCTGAGACCTTGGCACTTGTGAAGCCTGTGCCCATAGTTCCCATGGAACTCGCAATAGTCATTGGGATCCACTCCGGGAGGCGGCGCTGGCCTGGGTCTGGCAGATCGGATCCAGCCCTGCTTGACAGCTGCCGCATAGACTTCAGGGACTGGCCGAGAGAGGAAAAGCTATGGGGGAGGGGCGCGCCGAGGCTTTTCCTCCTCTCTATCATGATGCCTGGCCACACGCATCCTCGTGGCCGAGGGTTCAGCATCTCAATGCTTCATCTTGCTCCTCTCCTGCTTAACCCCGGAAGCGCCTGTGGGAGAGAACTCAGCATCCTCGAGAAGCATAAATTGACTGGCCCTGGCTACCATCTCTGGATAGCTTCGAGGTTTGGCCAACTGTATGGATTTGGACAGGTCTCCCACCTTGAGCCCCCGTCAGAAGTTGTGCATGGCCACCGCATGCTCTACGTCTTCAGCTTTTGCTGCAGCGGCGAAGAAGCGTTTGGTGTAATCTCAGAGACTTTCTCTATCGCCTTGCTTGATGTTGGCGAGTACCATATCAGAGACGACCATTCGGGTCCGGCTGATAAAACGGGCGATCAGCTCCCACTTCAAATGCTCGTAGGAAGAGATGTGACCCCTGGGCAGTTTGATGAACCAGCTAAATGCTGCCCCTTTCAGGGTGTTAGCCAGGAGGTGACACCTCATGGCCTCGTTCGGCTGGCGGTACCGGACTGCGGCCTCAAATGCACATGCTCACGAGGGTCTGTCACGCCCCTGTAGACCTCCAGCCTGGGAGGCCTGAAGTCCTCTGGGATTGGGGCCAGACGAATGGCGTCGAAAAAGGGAGCATTGCCATCCATCGGCCCAAAGAAGGGGTCAGGCCCATGATAGGGGACCTGAACGCCTGGAAAGAGGGGATCTCTTCCGGCAAGAAAAGGAGGAAAAGCAGGTGGAAGAAAAGCGGGTTGTGGTAATGGACAAGGTGGAAGAAAGTTTTGGCGAGCCTCCTGGAGGCCGAAAGGGCGTCTGGGCGGTCCGGAAGAACCAGAAGTTTGGACGGAGAGTGCGGCAACCAAAGGTGCTGGCGCGGGAGCTCCAGCAGCCGGAGGAGGTGGAGCAGGGATCGTCGCTACCCGCAGAAGTAACTCTAGGGCCGCCGCGACCGGCAGAGGAGGCGCTGGAGCCGCCGCGGCCGGCGGGAGAGGAACAGGGACCACCGCTATCGGCGGGAGAGGGAGCACCGCACATACTGGTTGAGTCTGTCTAAGGATAACGGCCTGCTGGGCTGTAAGACCGGTGACCAGGTCAATGAGATTTGCGATCATCCCCTGAAGTTCTGAGACGCGGGTGCCCCTGGAGGAAGAAGTAGATTCGGCGTGACGCCGAGAGGTTGAGGCCGAAGCTCTATCGTCCGGCGCTCGAACAGAGGGTTCTCCTGCATGTAGACTGCGAACCACAGAGTTGGTTTTGCGCGTTCTGGCCACTATCTTTCCAGGTCTCAATGAAAGCACCAGAAGATATTGACGTAGGATGTGGGGTCCTAAGAAACACCGAGAAAGAGAGAGTTCTGGGAGACGGTGGCGCGCAAAGGGATAAGCCTGTTAACGGAAGCTCAGCGGGGGAGTGAATTCAGAGCATTCAGAGAAACACACAGAGATTTAAGGTGGTTCAAGGAGAAAATCCCTTACGTCCACCGGTTGATCAGCGATGGAATTTCACTAATAGGAAGAAGTAACCTCGCGGGGCTGTACAATACTTTCTTTGGGGAAGAAGAAGAAAAAAAAGAAGAGAGGGCTCCTCAGTTGGGGCTTTTTTCACAATTAAAGCGGAGGAGTCCCCTTCCTTGTATCTTGACGCCTCTTTTTTAGGGGAACTGTTTCAGCGGTATTTGTAGCTGGTGGAGTGCGTGGCTTCACCCGATTTTCCGGAGGAAATGTGATGGACAAGCTCTGGGCTCACGTCGTTTGTCTGTCACCGGGAAGGCCTGCAGTCGTGAAAGGAGGACGATATCTTTTAATATTCGTACCTCTTCTGGGGATCTGTGATGGCTGGAGCATGCGGATTCTTGATTTGCGGGTCTGGAAAAAGGTGCCTTGTACGGGGAGCGGCGCGATTAGCCAAAGTTGATTGTGATAGGTAACCTCATACCCAATGTTACCAGGGATGATCATGGCTTATCAGGCACGAGGTTGGGTTGAACCCTCGTGTTCGAGGTTTGACTTGGTCAAAGGTCTTGCAAAGTCAGACAGATGAGTCAGTAAATAAGCCAGAGAAATGGAGGCCAGCCCGGCGCCACGTGTACGGTCAGGATGCAGCGCAGGAACTACGTGTTAACAGTTACCCATCCATTCTTGATTAATTACGCTATGCACACTCAAGACATTACAAAATCTTACATTGACACACTTGAGTTAAAACTAAATCAAAATCTATTTGAAAAAAAAAATATTTCATTAGTAAATCAATAAAATTATATTTTTACTCTTAATGGTACATATTTTTTTTCTTCCTCAATGCCACACTAAAGCGCTGATTTGTCCTAAAATTAATTTACGTCGTGGATATCTTCTTCCCTTGCCACCACCTAAATATCAAGGTTTTAGTATTTTCACTCAAAATATATTTAAATATCCTTAAAATAATATGATGAACGATTCAGATTTTTTGTAACTTAACTATAGTTAGGTTATTGGAAAATTATGATTACTCATTATAATAGAAATAAGTTAAAATGTATGTATGTAAGATTTTATAATATTTTGAGTGTGCATAACGTAATTAACTAAGAATGCATGGGTAATACATAAAAAAAACTAAATGGTGTGATATGTAGGTAATTATCCCAAAAATATTTCTATACATATTACGTTTGTGAATATATTATATGTGTATATGTGTTGTAATGAAAGGAATTTGGATACTGGTTATATGAATTGTTCACATAATATTTGTTAACACGTGGTTCCTACGCTGCATCCTGACCGTACACGTGGCGCCCGGCTGGCCTCCATTTCTCTGACTTGTTTGCTGACTCGTCTGCCTGACTTTGCAGGATTTTTGACCAGGTCAAACCTCGGCCACGAGGGTTCAGCCTAACCTCGCTCCCGATATCCCAGAACGCCCCTAATAACATCGGGTACGAGGTTACGGAACAACACCTGTCACAATCATCTCCACCTAACCGCGCCGCTCCCCGTACAAGACACCTTTTCCCAGATCCGCATGCTTTAGCCATCACGGATCTCCAGAAGAAGTACCAGTATTAAAAGATATCGTCCTCCTTTCACAGCTGCAGGCCTCTCCGGTGGCAGACAAACGGCGCGAACCCAGAGCCTGTCCATCACCTTTTTTCCAGAAAACCAGGGTGAAGCTACACACTCCAACAGCTACAAATACCGCTAAACAGTTCACCGGAAGAGGGGGAGAGCGGAAAGAGAGAGAGAGGTGTCAAGAAACAAGGAAAGACTCCTTCACTCTCATTGTAATCGAGCCCCAACTGAGGAGCTCTCTTCTTTTTCTTCTTCTTTCTTCTTCCCAAAAGAAGAACATTGTACAAGCCTTCAAGGCCACCTTTCTCCATTAGTGAAACCTTCTTCGCTGATCGTTCGGTGGACGTAGGGGATTTCCTCCCTGAACTACCTTAAACCTCTGTGTGTTTCTCTGGATGCTCTGAACTGATTCTCTCCTTGAGCTTTCATTAACAGGCTCACCCCCTCGTTGTGCGCCGTCGTCTCCCGGAACTCTCTTTCTTTTTGGTGTTTCCTGGGACCCCCACTTCCTACGTCAACATCTTCTGGTGCTTTCATTGAGACCCTGGGAAGATGGTGGCCAGGACGCGCAATACCAACTCCGCTGCTCGCAGTATGCATGCAAGAGAACCCTCTGTTCGAGCACCGGACGACAGAACTTCAGCTTCAACTTCCCGGCGTCACGCCGAATCTACTTCTTCCTCCAGAGGCACCCGTGTCTCAGAGCTCCAGGGGATGCTCGCGAATCTCACTGACATGGTCACCGGCCTCATAGCCCAGCAGGCTGTAATCCTCAGACAGACTCAATTGGTATGTGCCGCGCTTCATCTCCCGCTGGTCGCGGCGGCTCCTGTTCCTCAACCGCCGGTTGCGGCGGTTCCTATTCCTCCTCCGCCGGTCGCGGCGGCCCCAGAGTTACTTCCGCCGGTTGCGGCGGTCCCAGCTCCTTTTCCTCCGGCCGCTGGAATTCCTGTGCGAGCACCTCCGGTCGCAGCACCCTCCATCCAATCTTCTGGTTCCTCCAGACCACCCAAACGCCCTTTCCGCCTCCAGGAGGCTCGCCAAATCTGGCTTCCATCTTGTCCACTACCACAACCCATTTTCCTTCTACCCGCTTTTTCTCCTTTCATAGCCGGAAGAGACCCCCTCTTTCGATGCACTCAGGCCCCTCATCATGGGCCTGATCCCTTCTTCGGGCCGATGGACGGAAATGCCCATTTTTCCGACACCATCTGTTTGGCCCCGATACCAGAGGACTTCCGGCCGCCCAGGCTGGAGGTCTACAAAGGCATGACAAATCTCCGTGAGCATGTGCATTTGAGGCCGCAGTCCGATACCGCCAGCCGAACGAGGCCACGAGGTGTCACCTCCTGGCTAACACCCTGAAAGGGGCAGCATTTAGCTGGTTCATCAAACTGCCCAAAGGTCACATCTCTTCCTACGAGCATTTGAAGTGGGAGCTGATCGCCCGTTTTATCGGCCGGACCCGGATGGTCGTCTCTGACATGGTACTCGCCAACATCAAGCAAAGCGAGAGAGAGAGAGCCTCCAGGATTACACCAACCGCTTCTTCGCCGCTGCAGTAGAAGCTGAAGACGTAGAGCCTGCGGTGGCTATGCACAACTTTCGACGGAGGCTCAAGGTGGGAGACCTGTCCAAATCCCTACAGTTGGCCAAACCTCGAAGCTATCCAGAGATGGTAGCCAGGGCCAGTCAATTTATGCTTCTCGAGGATGCTGAGTCCTCTCCAACAGGCTCTCCCGGGGTTAAGCAGGAGAGGAGCAAGAGGAAGCATCGAGATGCCGAACCCTCGGCCACGAGGATGCGTGTGGCCAGGCATCATGATAGAGAAGAGGAAAAGCCTCGGCGCGCCCCGCCCCCAAAGCTTTTCCTCTCTCGGCCACTCCCTGAGGTCTATGCGGCAGCTGTCAAGCAGGGCTGGATCCGACCTGGCGGACCCAGGTCTCAGAGCCTTACTGGAGAAACTGATGAATCAGGGCAAGCTCGAAGAATTCATGCAGATGGCGCCAACTTTCACAGCCGCCCAAAAAGGGAAGGCCCCCAAGGCTACTGAAGCCCCACTAAGGCCTCACCATCTACAGGCCCCAGCCAACAAGGGCGCCCTTACCCTCCGGCCACCAGGACGATCAATGCTATCTTTAGCATTGACCCAATCGCTCACCGCCCAACCGAAGTTGGCGGTATCTCTGAGCAACACGCCTCATCTATCCACCTTACTTTCTGCAGCATAGATCTTCCCCAGCAAGGCAATCTGCATAACGACCCGATAGTGGTCGTTGCCTGCATCGCCGATTTCGATGTCCGACGAGTGCTCCTCGACTCTGGGAGCGTCGCCGACATCCTGTTTGAGTCCGCCTTCCTCCAGATGGGACTTAAGGAAGCGAACCTCCTTCACGCTGGGGCCACCTTTCTCGATTTTTTCGGTGAAAGGGTCCAACCTCTGGGATTCATCACTCTACCCGTCTCCTTTGGCAATGACAATGGCCACGCTATGATCATGATCAACTTTGACGCTATCCGGGCTAAATCGGGCTACAACGCCATCCTAGGGAGGACAACTCTAAACTCCTTCGGGATGGTGATTTTCACAGCCCACCTGTGCGCGAAGTTTCCGACCTCCAGCGGCGTTGTCACCATCAGAGGAGACGCTAGACAAGCTACCCGCTGTTTTCAAATAGCGGCGCAGCTTGTAGTCGACCAAATGGATCCCAGAAAAACCCAACCGGTCATACCGTAGGAAGGGGTCATCAATGTAGCCTTAGGGGGTGAAGATACTTCCAAAATTGTAAATATTTCATCTTATCTGAATGACAAGCAGCGGGCGGATGTTACCGCCCTGCTTTCGGAGTATATTGATGTCTTTGCATGGTCTCCTGAAGATGTTACAGGCATGGACAGGGCTGTCTGTGAATACCACTTGAATGTATCTCAGGTCGTCTCCCACATTGTATAAAAGAAAAGAGTAATGGCCGGGGAGAGGAAGGATACCATCAGTGAGGAGATTAACAAGTTGCTGGGGGCCAGTTACATCAGGGAGGTCTAGTATCCCCGATGGCTAACCAAAGTCGTTATGGTGAGGAAGGCCAATGGGAAGTGGAGAATATGCATAGACTTCAGAACATTAAATCAGGCCTGCCCTAAAGATACTTACCCTCTCCTTCGCATTGACACAATGGTAAATCGTACCTTCGGGTACGAGGTTATGAGTTTCATAGACGCTTTCTCCGGGTATCATCAGATCTGGATGGCCAAGGAAGACGAGGAGAAGACTGCTTTCATCACTGATTACGGCACTTACTGCTACAACGTCATGGCATTTGGTCTCAAAAATGCCGGTGCTTTCTACCAACACATGATTGACGCCGTCTTTAAAGGCCAAAGGGGAAGGAATCTCGAAGCTTATGTAGACGATATCCTAGTCAAAAGCAAAACCTTGACAGAGCACCTCAGTGATCTCAGGAAAACGCTCGATACCCTTTGAAGGTACAACCTCAAGCTTAACCCTGCTAAGTGTACCTTCGGTGCTGCTTCGGGAAAATTCTTGGAATATCTAGTCTCTGCCAGAGGGATAGAGGCCAATCTTAATAAAATATCGGTCATTCTAAACATGCCCTTCCCAAAGATAGCCAAGGATATCCAGAAGCTAGTAGGGCGAATCAACAGTTTAGGCAAATTCATCTCAAAAGCTGGTGACCGATATTCGCCATTCTTTCGGTGTCTGCGCAACAACAAAAAAGGGGAATGGACCGACGAGTGCGAATCAGCCTTTACAGAGCTGAAGAAATATCTTACCTCAGCTCCTATATTAGTAGTGTCGAAGGAAGGTACGGTTCTATCTCTTTATTTGGGAGTATCCGACACTGCGGTCTCAGCGGTCCTCCTAGACAGCGAGAAGAGGGTACAACATCCTATCTTTTATACCAGCCACATGCTCCTGGACACCGAGAGTCGGTATCCCACTTTGGAGAAGCTTGCTCTGGCCCTCCTAACGACTGCCAGAAAGCTACGGCTTTATTCCTAATCCCACACTATCTAGGTTGTCACAGATCAACCATTACTGAAGATACTGCGCACCCCCGAGGTTTCAGGAAGACTGCTCAAATGGTCTATTGAACTGGGTGAGTACGATATCAGATTTTTCCCACGAATAGCAATCAAGGCTCAAGCCCTGGCGGACTTCGTCGCTGAACTTTCTACTTCAAAGCCGCCACTTGCCACGTCCATGGCAAACCTCTAGTCCCTCCATGTTGACGGTGAATCCGGATCACAATCCCAGGGGGCTGGGATCCTCCTAACCAGCCCAATGGGGGCTACGCTTCATCAGGCTGTGACGCTTAAGTTCAAGGCAACAAACAACCAGGCGGAGTATGAAGCCCTCATTGCAGGACTTTATTTCGCTCTTAGCATGGCTGTGAAGCACGTACAGGTGTTCAGTGACTCCCAGTTAGTCGTCAATCAGGGGAACCGCCTATTTGAAGCAAAGGACGAGGTTTTGAAGAAATACCTGCAGTTGGCCAGATCCTTTATTTCCCAATTCGAAGGTTTCTCCTTGACACACATACCTCATGAAGAGAACCAAGTGGCGGACCGGCTTGCAAAAGAGGGACTCCCCGACCTCTGCCGGACTAAGGTGTTCGAAAAGCCCAGTTTCGAATGCACCGAAGTTTCTTCTGAAGAGCAACCACCCTGCTGGATGGACAGGATCCTGGATTACTTGAAAAATGGGACTCAGCCGGACAACAAACAAGAGGCGCAGAAGCTAAAACTTGTTTGCGCCAAATACACCCTTGTCGACGGGGTGCTCTATAGGAGATCTTATGCCAAACCTCTCACCAAGTGTTTAAGACCAGAAGAGGCCCTAAAAGTTATGGAAGCAGTACACCGAGGAAAATATGGAACACATGCCCGTGGCAGAAGCCTGGTTATGTCAATCTTGCGCCAAGGATTCTTCTAGCCCAACATCCACAAAGACGCTCAGGTGTTTGTGGAAAAGTGTTCTCAATGTCAATACTACGCCGACATGCAGAGGCAGCCTGTAGGTTATCTCAGGCCTATTAATTCATCTTGGCCTTTCGCTATTTGGGGGCTGGATTTCCTAGGTCCAATGCCTACGGCCATGAAGAACTACAAATTGATACTGGTTGCAGTAGACTACTTTACAAAGTGGATTGAAGCTAAGCCGCTTACTCAACCCACTGCCCAAAATGTCGAAAGTTTTCTTTGGGCCAACATTGTTTGCAGGTATGGCATACCAATAGTGATCATCACAGATAATGGCACCCCATTCGCCAATCAGAGAATCCATGATTTTTGCGGAGAACACCAGATCAACCTCAAGTACACTTCTGTTTGGCATCCTCATACCAACGGACAGGCGGAGGCCGCTAATAAGAACATCCTAAACATTCTGAAGAAACGCCTAGACGGCGCCAAAGCCCGCTGGCCGGAAGAATTACTAGGAGCTCTTTGGGCTTACAATACCGCTCCTTTCGATGTCACTCAAGAGTCCCCTTTCTCCCTCTCGTTCGGGATGGATGCTGTCATACCAGTTGAACTGGAACACCTCTCCCCTAACTTCAAACCAGAGGCTTTACAAACATGGATGGATGAAAATGATGATTCACGAAGAGTCGACCTGGACCTCCTAGAACAGAAAAGAGAATTGGTCGCACTGAAGCGCCTGGAGCACAAGCAACGAATAGAACGATATTACAACCGGAAGGTTAATCCCAGAACTTTCATGGGGGGGGATTTAGTCCTCAAGCGGCGACTTCTCGCCGGCAGCAATTTAGGGGTTCCCAAACTTGAGCCAAATTGGGAAGGTCCTTACATTGTGCGCGAGATTGCTGGACCAAACGCATACTACCTCATGACTTCTGAAGGCATCCAACTCCCCAGAACTTGGAGTGGGGATGACTTAAAGAAATTCTATGCATAGACTCTGATGGCAGCTCATCTTGATACTCCTTATACGTCATTCATTCTGTACAGATTCATATAGAGATTTATTACGCTGATTCAATCAAGAAGTCCTGGGATATTCTTCAGACATTTGGATTTCTTTATATGCTATCCTAAAAAGATATTTCTTTAACTCTGGAGTTCTTATAAATGAATTTTATATTTGTCAACACATACTGAGATATTCGTATCGACCTAAGCGTCGCAGGTATGGTCTCAAAACTCGTCTCGGCCATCGTGCCCGAGGTTCCGGACCTCGCGCGCGATGATCCCGCAGTAACTAACCTTCACTATACGGTGATCACCAAGCCTAGTTGTGCCTGGCAGGCAGGGTTTCCTCAAAACATCTGGGACCCTTCCATAAGCCCATCTGGCCAGCAAAAGGTCTGAAGGCCTGCTCGCAACCTTAGGGCAATCCCTGATATCAACTTACGATACAAGTCCCCCCTAAGCAGGGTGTCTTCGCTTCCCACTAGGATCTACCATTCCAAGAAGGTCAGCCCTTGCCTCAAGTACAAACATCGTACACGATGTTTCAGACGCTCAAGTCCTTTTGGCATTGGGTTAGATAACTCCCCCTAAGCAGAATCTCCACTACTATCATTATTTTTTCTCTGTGCAGGTTTTTAAAGGAACATCTATAACCCTACAGAAGGGGGTCCTCGAGGTCAGCCCTTGCCACAAGTACAAACATCGGGCACGATGTTTCAGACGTTCAAGTCCTTGTGGCATTGGGTCAGATAACCCCTCCTATGCGGGATCCTTCCTGTTATCATTATTCCCTTTCTATATGGATTTCGAGAAGTTCCAAAATTTAACTTGGGTTATTCTATATGGTTCAAAAGCTCTATCCTATTAAGGAGTTTTCTCAGAACCAGTCAGAACACCTCAATTTCATATAAAGGTACCTGTTCATTACATACGCATCAAAGTAAAACAAGTATGGAAGACAAACTCTTTTTATTATTATTTTCAAAAATTTATAAGAGAAGATTACAAATTCACTGCTCTTACAAGGAAAATGAGCTACCCTATGTCGGTCCTATCAAAGAGCCTAAGTACTCGATGGATAAGTTCGTCAGACAGGTCAAAACCTTCTTCCTTATAAGTGAGATCAACAACCATGCAAGGGAAAGGATCCACTTCTTCAAGTTCGGCGGCAGCAACCTTCCCCCCTTGAATTAAAGTGGAAGTTAGTCCCTCCCATGATCGTCTGATCCCTTCTAACCTTAATTTCCTACAGGGTAAACTCGTCTTGTAAGCCTCCACGGTAGCCATGGACTTCTCCGCAATAATGGCTTCCTACCGTTTGGCGGCTTCAATGAGCTTCCCCTGCAGGGCTTTATTATCAGCCTCTGCGGTGACCAGGGCAGACTGACGGGCTCCAAGTTCCTCTTGCAGCTTGGCCTTGTCCTTTTGCAGCTTATTCTTCTCCTCAAGCAACTTGACCTTTTCCTCCTCAACGGCATCAAGCTGTGAAGACTTCGCCACAAGCTGAGAACTTAGCTCCAGCACCTGCTCCTCGGTCCTCAGGGCCCTGTTCAGAGCCAGCGGCAAGCGAGCAAGAACCTGCAGCGAAAACAAGTCAGCTCACAGGATTAAAATGGTTAAGGAAAACTTGAAAAGGGATCCTTACCGTGGCTATTCTGTTTGCGCATCCCGAGTACAGGTCTGGTGTGGAAGTGTTCTTCATCTTTTCCTCCAGATCCTTGGACACCAGACCGCTCCCAAGGGCCAAGCCTACCTCTCCCCGGTAGATTTGACCTTTGTTTTCGGATGGCACGGTGACGATGGTCAATTTTCTATCTTCCTCGGTCGTCCTCACCGCCATCCTTATACCTTCGTCCCTAAAGAACCCGACGAAGTTTGTGCTATAGGGGGGCTCTACACTTCTCTGCCAGTCATGCTCTTCCCTGGCAGCGAAACCCCCCTCTTCTTCACTCCTTGCCTTCTTTTGTGGGAGCTCAGGCCCTGTATTCCCGGAGGAACCCCTCTTTTCTCCATGGACCTTCTTGGGAACCAGTTCCAGGCAAGGTCCCTCCACCTTCTCTTGCTCTTGGCCTGCGGCGGCCTTATTGCTTTCCTCCTTTCCCCCTATGGCAATCCCTACACTACCCTTAGGGATTGCCTTGGGCTTGGTAGCTGGCATGGGTTCCTTACCCTTCCCTGTGTAACCCAGCTCAGCCAGTGTCTTTTTGTCGTATGCGGCATCCTCAGGAGAGGATACCACATTGACGATGGCTCCGCCGCAGACCGGCTCTGGAACCCCTACTTCTTCTCCTTCCCCCTCCGCAGCAGCCTCTTTGCTGAGTTGGGTGGTAGGGGAATGCCCCCTTCTAGCTCTCCTCATCATGACCACGCCAGAAGGGGGGTGACTTCTTTCAAGACATTGTACCCCAGCGTCTTGGCATGTAAGGATATATCATTCCTTACATGCCTCAGAAAATCCTTCAAGGGCCAACTCTACCCCTTCAACCTCTCCAGGTTCCTCAGAGTATCCTGCCTTGCCGCCCACTTGACATCACCAGAGAACTCAGGGGAGCACACCCCGGGTGTCAAAGGGATTCCCAAATCGCCTCCGACAAAAAAATAATAGTCCCTCCAATCGGAGTGGGAACTACTCGCTCCAGAGAACATCGCCCTCCTTGTCTTCGACCGAAGGGCCAGGCACCCCCCATACCCTGGCACCATCATCCAACTAAATAAACTCCTGAACAACGTCAGAGTTCACGGTATCCTTTGAGCTTGCAACAGCTTCAGGAAGGAATACACATAGGCAATGGCGTTGGGAGAGAGTTGTGCAGGGACGAGCTGGAAGGAGTTCAGAATCTCCCTAAACTCCGGCTGCGGTGGCAACAGTAGGTCGTACTCCACTTGAGCACGGTATACGCAGACGGCCCCTTGAGGAGGCCGGTTCGGTCGGAGGTCGGCGGAAGGAGGGATAATCGACAGGTTGGGATTTCCCCTGAAACCCCTAGTGGTGTTAGCACCTCGTGCTCCATCAAGAGACTCTCCTGATAGCTGGAATCTTTTTGGAACTGGGTGGCTAGTTCCGCCCACTCGATCTCTCCTCCTCCCATAGTTAAGATTCACTAAGGGCGGAACGGTCTCTCTTTTCTCTTAGGGTTTGAGGGTGAACAGGCGCGTCAGCCGCTCCTCGAGCAAGTTCTCCCTCTTAAAGGAAAACATTTGTGCCCTTTCATCTTCTGACCGTCTGATCTCCTTGATCAGTGCGCGGGCGCCATCGGACCGTTCATGCTCTCTAACAATCCCAGAACCCAAAGCGATGCACGGTTCTCGAAGCGACGCACAGGTTTCGAAGCGTCGCTTCTCCCCGTTCGTCATATATCGTCCACGATATTCTACTATCGTGCACGAGAATTCGAGGGATAGTCATTCTCATCCTCGTCCACGATATTCTACTATCGTGCACGAGGATTCGAGGGATAGTCATTCTCATCCTCGCCTGATATTCTACTATCGTACACGAGGATTCGAGGGATGGTCTTTATCATCCTCGCCCGATATTTTACTATCGTACACGAGGATAACTATCTCATCTTTTCACTTAGAAATTTTCTAAGTCCATCAGTTGAGCTTTCTTTTCTTTACTTTCACTTATGAATTCATGTTCTCTTTTCGTAAACTTCGTGGTACCTGTTTCAAGCATGAAAGGAGAGACATGCAAGCAAGAATTCATTCATAGCAAGTTTTTGAAAAGAAAAATACATTTTTATTAATGATAAAACTTGTTACAAATTCATTTTTCTTTGTCCTCATATATTTCTCTCATGAGTATAGGAAAAAATAAAAATAAAATACAAGACTTCAGAACTTAGACACTTGAAGTGGTAACCCTGATCTCCTGGCCAAAGGACCCCTCCTCTTCCCTGAATTTCTTCTTGGGATTATCTATTTGAGAAATAGATCCTTCAAGTGCTGCAAAGGAAGAGGATCTCCCTCTTCCTCTGACCGTGGTTCCCTCAAACATATTAGGCTGAGGAGCTGGTTGAGGATGGAAGCAGATCACTTCTGGCTCCCTAGCCGCTCCTGCTGCTGGACTGGGGGAGGAGATGTTCGTCCCAACCATCTGGCCTCAAAAGGAGTGGTCTGGCCTTCTTCAGGGCTCCTACGGGGAGGAGGTGGCTGAGGCCCCCAACCGGCATAGGACCTTGGTGGAGGAGCCTCCTCTGAGCAGTGGCTCCCGACGTCAAAGAACCTGTCTGGTCCCTTAGGACCACAGAAGGGAAGAACCGTAGGGCTTCTGATGCTTTCCTGACCCAGGATGTTCTCATCAACCAACACCTGCAGAAAAGCGTCAAAAGCGGCCTGGCTCTTCACGTGGTGACCCACTAGTGAGGCGCTGACGATCTTCACCGTCCTCCTCACCGCTTCTTCCAGATCCTCCATACGTCGTCCTCGCCACCCAGAGCTATTTTCCACTAAGGCCCGCAGGGAGCGAACTTCAGACTTCAGCAACTCCTCCCGACGACAAGCTTCGAAGACCGCCTCCTTCGCCCCCGAAGAGGCCTCCCTGGCCTTGGCAAGCTCCTCCCTCAGCCGCCTTCTTTCCTCTCTCAAAGCCTCCCTCTCATCATCCGACTCCCTTATTCTCTTCTAGAGGTCTTTGACATGGACAGAATGGGCCTGATTCGCATCTAACAGACTGCGATGGAATTCTCTTCTCACAATCTCACTTTTATTCGCCCACTCTATGTTAACAAGGGCTAGGGAAGCCAACTTACCCTCCAATTGGTGCAACTTTCCTAGCTCCTCCTTTTGATCACTCAGAGAGCACTTTGCAACTTGAGACAAAGCGCCCTCCAACTCCCTTATCCTCTGAAGGTAGCGGGACTCCACCTCCTCCTTGCCCTTCAAAGATCTTACCACCTCTAGAACCTTAGAGGTGTTCCCCAAAATCTTCTCATCTTCCCTCCTTATCTCGCATAATCTGTCTCCCAGCACACTCAGGGCCCCTTCAGTACCGGAGGCGGCACTGGAAGCAGCTGGAGGGACCTTCCCCTTCTCTTTAGTCGCCTCCTTCATTTTGCCTCCTGACCCTTCAATGCCAGGAGCGCTTACAGAGGCAGTAAGAAGGGACTCTCCCTTCTTCCTCTTAATCACTTCCTCCATCTTGATGCCTTCCTCCTTCTCACCCTACTTATCCTTCCTTTCCTTCTCCTCATCACTTCGGGGGCTCAATGGAGGGAGAGAAAGGAGGAGAGGTTTCCTTTTCTTCTCGGAAGAGGGGATTGGGGCACCGAAGGAAGAAGGACCACGAACCAGCAGGAGAGATTTCTCCACACCCCCTTCACAAATCCCAAACCTAGGAAGGAGTCGCTCAACCTCTTCATCCTTGAGAAAGACCTTCCCATGCGCTAACTTCTCTCCCGTGGTCGTCTCACCCACCAGGGCCACCTCTTTCAACTCCCTGGCTTTTTGAGGCAGTCTGACGGGAGAGTCAGAAACAACCATCACTTCTGCAGCCACCGTGCCTACCAACTTCTGCATGGACTCCAGTGCTTGCGCCAGAACGCCGACAACTTTGGCTGTCGGGACTCCCACTTCTTCACTAGGAGACGCCCCGACGGGAGTAGACACCTCCGGCCTCCTCTTCTCCGGAGGGGAAGCCTCAGGCGGAGCCCCGCCTGCTCTCTTCTTCTTCGAAATATTTGTCAGGGCGGTCCATTCTCCTTCTTCCTTCATCTCTAACAAATTTTTCTCTCATACAGGGGAAAAATTTCAGAGTGAAAGCGCAAGAATACGAATCGGCGGGCGCCGCCCCCCATCTTATCCTTGCAGGCCTTGGGCAGCGCGTCCACCCTCGCGACGGTTTGCATTCCAGGACCCATATTAATATTCGCGCCCTAACAATGCGGGGGCCTGATGTTAACACGTGGTTCCTGCGCTGCATCCTGACCGTACACGTGGTGGCGCCCGGCTGGCCTCCATTTCTCTGTGTTTGCTGACTCATCTGCCTGACTTTGCAGGACTTTTGACCAGATCAAACCTCGGCCACGAGGGTTCAACCTAACCTCGCTCCCGATATCCCAGAACGCCCCTAATAACATCGGGCACAAGGTTACGAAACAAAGCCTGTCACAATCATCTCCACCTAACCGCGTCGCTCCCCGTACAAGGCTCCTTTTCCCAGACCCGCAAATCAAGGATCTGCATGCTTTAGCCGTCACGGATCCCCAGAAGAAGTACCAGTATTAAAAGATATCGTCCTCCTTTCACAGCTGCAGGCCTCTCTAGTGGCAAACAAACGACGCGAATCCAGAGCCTGTCCATAACCTTTTCTCCGGAAAACCAGGGTGAAGCTACACACTCCAACGATTACAAATACCGCTAAACAGTTCATCGGAAGAGGGGGAGAGCGGAAAGAGAGAGAGAGGCGTCAAGAAACAAGGAAAGACTCCTTCACTCTCATTGTAACAGAGCCCCAACTGAGGAGCTCTCTTCTTTTTCTTCTTCTTTCTTCTTCCCAAAAGAAGAACATTGTACAAGCCTTCAAGGCCACCTTTCTCCATTAGTGAAACCTTCTTCGTTAATCGCTCGGTGGATGTAGGGGATTTCCTCCCTGAACCACCTTAAAACCTCTGTGTGTTTCTCTGGATGCTCTGAACTGATTCTCTCCTTGAGCTTTCATTAATAGGCTCACCCCCTCGTTGCGCGCCGCTGTCTCCCGGAACTCTCTTTAGTGTTTCCTGGGACCCCCACATTCTACGTCAACAATATTATTGGTAACATGTACAACAATTTTCATAAAAAAAAGGGTACAGCAATCATAATACCACGTGAAATAAAATTGACAGTTCAGTCTGTTTTAACTCAACTGTCAATCAAAAGTAAAATTAGCTATAATTGCTTTAATTTGAAATCTACCGAGACTTAGTTCTGTTAATTATATTTGAAACTCAAAACTCACTTAAAATTTGCTTGCATTTTAAATTTTATCTACGCTTAACGATAAATTTTATAAAATTGTAATAAAACTAGCGATAATATATGATGTCGAATACTAGCATACAAAAAAAATATAAATAAAATAAATATTATAAAAATGATGATGCTAAGATAGATGTGTGGATATATATTAAAAGATAAAATGAGAAATGAATATATCCATGAAAAAATTAGAGTTACATCAATTGAGGATAAACTTAGAGAAATTCGGCATAAATAATTTGAATATGTAAATTGTAGGTCGATTAAAAATCTAATGAGGAAAATCGTGTTATTGAATTTTGCCTAAATACCAAAAGAAAGAGGGAGAGCAGAAAAAGTATGACAAGAAACTATAATAAGTGATTTTACTCATTTAGACCTAAATAAAAATTTATTAATGGGTAAATAGCATTTGGGTCCCTCTAGTTTGATCGTATGTGCAAATAGGTCCCTCGAATATTTAAATGTAGCAAACTGGTCCTCTAGTTTGATGAAATGTGTATATAGGTCCTTGGGCCGTAACAAACGTTAGAAAACACTTTCTCTCTCCTCCCTCTCTCTCCTCCCTGCATCTCTCTCTCCTCCCGATCGTAGCGCACGGGCGACACCGCGCCACCTCCAGCGGGTTGCGCCGGCGTCGCGCGTGCGTGGGATCGTGAGGAGAGAGAGAGGGCCTACTTTCGCTTTTTCTCCTTCTCCGGCACTTCCTCCTAGCCGGCGCCACCTCCGCCTCCCTTGTCGGCCTCAACTACGGCCTGCTCAGCAACAACCTCCCGTCGGCAAACAAGGTTGCGCCCCTCCTCCACTTCATCGGTGTTGGTCGCGTCAAGCTCTACGACGCCGATCTCTTTGTCCTGCGCGCCTTCGCCAATACCGGCGTCGAGCTCATCATTGGCGTCCCCGACTGCTGCGTCGACAAGGTCCGCGATCCCGACAGAGCCCTAGTTTGGACCCGCGCCAATGTCCAGGCCTACCTTCCTGGAACCAGGATCGCCGCCATAACCGTCGGCAACGAGATCCTCACCGGCAACGACACTTCCCTTGCTCGATCCGTCCTCCCCGCCATGGAATCCCTCCATTCCTCCCTCACTACCCTCGGCCTCAACCGCCAGACCCGCCGGCGTCGCTCGCGCGCTGCCCACCAGGAGGAGAGAGAGAGAGAGATGAGGGGAGGAGAGAGAGGGAGGAGAGAGAAAGTGTTTTCTAACGTCTGTTACGGCCCAAGGACTTATATGCACATTTCATCAAGCTAGGGAGCCAGTTTTGCCTACATTTAAATATTCGAGGGACCTATTTGCACATACGACCAAACTAGAGGATCCAGATTTGCTATTTACCCTTTATTAATTGATAGAGCGTAATGAAAAACAAAAGATTCATGTAATCAATTCCATTTAGAAGGGTTAAGAGTTAAATTATTATTATTGTATATATATATATATATTTAAAAATATATATTTAAGATATTTTATACATAAATATATGGAATAATATAATGCAGAGATTAAAGTTTAAAATATATTATATATATATATAATATATAATATATATATAGATATAGTATATAAGTTAACATATTATATATAATAGAAGGCTTAATCGATCCTTATTTGAAGAAATTTACTTGATTTGAACTCAAAAAATTTGAGTTTGCGTTTGAATTGAGATCAACCAATCTAACTCAATGTGTTAACTGCTTTAGAATTTTTGGAATAAAAACAAATTCAAAGAATTTTTAATTTTAAATTATAGGTTTCCCGGAGTCCTTCCCGGTGCCGTCCGGTTCTACTTCTTGGGCTCGAACCTGAGAGATTGAACCGCAATCTCAGAAAATCGGATGTCCTCGTCGCGATTCGCGCGAACGAAGTGGAGCGGCAGCAACGAACGCACGCGGTTCCCGCTCCTAAATAGCGTCTGGCGACCACGGCGTTCTTGTCCGGCCTTCATTTTCGGATTACTGGCATCATCCTCCTCCCCGCCTCACCGATGTTGCTAGAAACCGCTGCTCCCCGAATTCCGCCGGCGGCGACGACGGCGAAAACGACCACGAAGGACCGTGAGAAGAAGAACGATATGGGGAAGCCCGGTGGTGGCTCCATGGCCATGGACATGGAGGCAGGGTCGGTGTCGCCGGTATGGCCGGCGCGTCCAGCTTCCATGCTGCCAGCGCCGCCGCAGGAATCCTGGCTGCCTTGGCTGGTCCCTTCCTTCGCCTTTGCCAACACCATGATCTTCGCCTACAGCATGTACATCAACGACTGCCCAGCCCGCCACCCTCCCGGCGACACCTGCGTCTTCTTCTCGTCCCTCGGTCGCTTCTCCTTTGAACCACTCTCCATCAACCCCCTCCTAGGCCCCTCCTCCGGAACGTATGTTATTGTAGGCTACGGCCGAATTTCAAGGAACGTATGTTATTCTTTTAATTTTTAGTACTTTTCCAATGAGTGGATAAGCTGGAATTTTATCCGATAGGAGAATTAATTCAGAAGATTAGGCTAATGAGTAATTAACACCGAAATGCAGTTTTAAATAGGAAAGAACATGACGGAGAATGCTAAAAGCCTAACCCTGATGGTTTGTAGTTTGCTTGAATTTCACTTAAGTGGGGGAGGGGATTGGGGTATAAGTTTTACTGGGTAATTGAAGCCTGGTTTCTGCATTAGACGATGGTAATTGCTATATATATGTTCTCTGCTTCCTTTCACTTTCGAATATGCCATTTGCAGACTTGATTCATTGGGAGCTCTTGATTACAATAAAATGGTGCACGGAGAATCTTGGCGCCTAGTCTCCTGTATGTGGTTGCATGGTGGAGTGATCCACTTGCTTGCTAACATGCTCAGCCTTTTGTTTATAGGGGTTCGTCTGGAACAAGAATTTGGCTTTGGTAAGTATTTGGTCAAACCTTTTTTCATGATATATTTCTATATATTGTATGAATAAAACATCATTGCTTTTATGGCAACAAGTCTAGAACTTGGCCACTAGGAGTGTTTTAGGGTAGCAACTTTATGATCAATGGACCTCTACTCTAATTTTCGATATTGTTCATCTTTTCATTGTTTGTTCTGGAAGTGTACAACTATATGATCAAATAAATATTTTTAATTATAAATTGCTACTACGACCATATTGTTGGAGCTAACAGCCTTGTTTCTTTTAAACTTCAAGAGGAGGTCCTTACTTGCATATGTGGAATCTGCCACTTCCTTGACAATTAGGGACTCAGCCTATCCACTAAATGATTCCTTGCAACAAGAATGTGTACAATTGTTGTTATTTTTCTGTGTCATATATCTTTGGTACTGTTTTACTTGGCAGTGAAAATTGGAACTTTGTATATAATATCTGGGTTTGGTGGGAGCTTGATGTCCTCACTTTCTTTCCAAAGGAAAATATCAGTGGGTGCATCAGGTGCACTTTTTGGGTTGTTAGGTGCAATGCTTTCGGAGCTCCTAACAAATTGGACTATATACGCAAATAAGGTGAATTATGAACCAATTTTTATATGATATTATAATCAGCAAAAGCTTTTCAGAATCACACTAATATGAGAGGCCTCATTTTCTTCAGTGTGCAGCTCTTTTGACATTGATTGTTGTCATTGCCCTTAATATGGCCATTGGAATGGTTCCACATGTTGATAGTTCTGCACATGTTGGAGGATTCATATCTGGTTTCCTTCTTGGTTTCATTCTTTTAATTCGTCCTCAATTTGGATGGATCAGCCGGAAACACATCCCTCCTGGATATGATATGAACTTTGTTAAACCAAAGTATAAGGTGTATCAATATGTATTGTGGATTATGGCCTTCATCATCTTGGTTGTTTGGTAACTCTCTAAACTTTCTTCCCTTTATTTATTCATCTTATGTGCAAATGCTTAGATTGGATGCATGAAATGCTTCAATAGTTGTATTCTTTAGCCATAACCTTGTTTGAATGTCTTACTTAATAGTCCTACCAGCTGTTTGCTGGTGTTGGATTTATGATTCATTTGTTGCCAAACATTCATATTCAATGCAACGTGTAGTATTAATTCTGAGTAATCCGACATCTTTTTGTGCTCTTAATTAAGATATTTTTGACTTTTAAATATTTTGCTTCATATTCATTTCACTGTATTAAATTAAACAACTTTAATCTACTTTTTAATAATCATTCTTCAATAGATGTAATTCTTACATGCTTTTATATAATAATTATTTACTTGACATTTTCTAGTCTTGTCATATATTTTATGCTAACATATTATTTTCATATAATCAAATTTATTGACTATAATATTTCTTTCATTTCTTCTTTTTTCTAACCAATTGTTAGTTTTTTTTTGGTGTAATATTTAGAACTACACAGAAGAATTACATAACTTCATAAGCAAACTATAGTAGAGTTTTATTTTAAGTAGAAAACTCATAAGCTCAAGTAATTATTTAAAAGCATATTTAGCAATTCATATAGTCTGTAGGATACTGGACCTTTCCCATCCTAGTCCATATAGTGTTCTTGATAGTAGAGTCCTTGAATCCAAGTAATGTTATCTAGATTTCAAGTTAACATGACCCAAACCATTTTGTGGCTCAATGAATAACCTTAAATGTGTCATAGATGCTGGGGTTCCATCCTTATGAGGATATGGAGGGAGTTGAGAAGAAACGTTGAACAATGTTTGTCGAGTTTAGTCTTTAGCGAAGAAAGCTTGGCCAAAGTTGGGCAGCAAGCTGAAACCTTTAGGACAAGGATTGACACATTATTTGGTTTGAAATCTCAAATGAAGAAGGGCTACAATAGAAAGGTTTGAGGTTAGGTGATGTAGGAGATGGAAAGCTCGACCCAATGTTTTTGAGGTTTTGGCAAACCTTGTCTGAAGAAGCATGGCACCATTTTTCATGGAGTTCACTGTCTTAGATTAAGTTGGTCAGTCGTATATTCAAGGAGAATATCTTTCCTCTAATGAATTGGTCGAGTGCTTCTTGAAGATTAGGGAGGGCTTTGTCGATGTCATCCTATTATGCCGTTGTGGAATAAGGGGGCCAAATCAACATTGTCTAATTGCCAAATAGGAATTGTTGCAGTCTGATAATGACGTACAGGGCATTCATGGTAATCTCTACTTGCAGATTATAGCCTTAGCTTCTATCCATAAAAAGGGGGAAGAGATGGGCTAAATGGATGCAGTTGATGCTAATGCTGAGAGAAAACTTTGTATGAGTGAGTTCGAAGAGCATCAATCCAACAACATTGATCCAGTGCTACGTATTTTTTAAAAATTTGTTATCATTGTGATCGTCATCATAGAAGGACAAAAAAGAGAGGTCTTTGTTTTCGATCTAAATGAATTAGTCAAACACTTCTATAGCTCTTTAGCGAGTCACTGAAAGAATCACCCAAGTTCAAATCCTATATTAGAAAAAGTTACTTTTTGCAATTGTGGGTCATCTAACTCTCATATAAAATTCTTATAGCATTTTACTGTTAATAAAGGAAATCATCTTAAAGGGGGTCCGAAGAGCATTGGGATCGCTACGCGTGCTCTTGCAAGAGAATTAGAAAGAAAAACAATAAAGGAAAAGTGAGATAAATTTAAGGTGTTTCGGAGAGGTCTCCTTACATCCACCGGTTAGCCCAACAAAGAACCCCTCTAAAATCTCAAAAGAGATTTGCCAGAGGTGAATTACAAAGTCTCTTTCTCTCTTTTATAGTGAAAAAAAAAGGAATAATAAGGGAGAAAGAAAGAAAGAAGAAGAGTCTAGGGAATTCCTTTTTCTGGATGTGACTCCTGCTTATCCAGTTTTATTAGATTTGATCCCCCTCCTGAGTGATAGAAGGGCAGTATTTATAAACCATCAAAGTTTAAAATGGTAATAATCAAAGGGTTGTTTTCCTACAACTACCAAGATGTGGTGGATGTAGTGGGCATAGTGGAGGTAGTTCCCTGGCTGTAAATTGACTAAAAGGCTTATAGAACTTCACTATGTGTCCTTTTTAAACTCAATGTACCATAGGTTTGATGATGATAGAAGGTTCTTGGACATAAGGGCATATCCTATCGTAAGAGATATGTAGTAATTTGGCAGGGAGAAGTGGTCGTATAGTATGGAGCAGAGATATGCAGATATACTTATATGTTACTTTGCTATTCACCCAAAGGAGGTTTGTGTTACTCGTGAGTGGCAGGGGGAACTCATACTTGTAAGGCACAAGTAAAGGGCACCTACTATGAATACCAAAAGGACTTTTGATGGGTGAATTATGACTTCAAACTTTAGGTAGCTCTAGTTGCGTAGTTGACTAGTTGGTTGAATTTGTTGATTGCGGAGATGACCTACAATCCACATGATTGATTGGGATGAGCTATGCAATTTTTAGGGTTAACCTCTAGCCCCTCAAGCAAATGATGTAATATTTCTTATGATGATGACATTGAGGCGATCGAGCAGTTCACGAAGAAGTGGACTATTGTAGAGGCGCCAGTAGAGTAGCCATCAACAAAGAAAGTCAAGTTCATCTTGCCACTTATTGTCCAGCGTCAGTGCTAATGGCTCTAATGACATTAGGGAGGTCACTTCTCCTTGGAGGAGAGGAATGTGACTCTCATCATTCCAAGGAAGAGGGGAAGCGTCTGTCGGCCGACAGGGGAAAAACCTTTGAACACTCTTCGATGGAAGATGTGTCCTTCATCATCAGACATTAGGGGTTTGGTTCCAGAGAGCGTCACCGGGCTAACTATCCAGTGAATGAGCGTTGTCGCATCGCGCAGGAGCAGGCGACTAGAAGGCGATTGGAGACATTGAGGTCCATTCGAAGAATATCTTGGAAGGTGAAAGGAGTTTCATTTTCAATATGGATGTCAGCCTATGAATTTTGAGATGTCTGACGACATAGGTAGGCAAACGCTTTGATTTTGCCACATGCGATAAAGTGTGATGCTTTGATCTCCCTTTCCTGTTTACTGGAAGGGCAAATAAAGGGAGAGGTTTGCCTCAGTTTCCTTTCACCATTCTGTTCAAAACTTTATTTCTTTGTGCTCGGTTAGAACTTCCTTGGTGATGAAGAAGTTTGTTCCCTCAGCTTTTTTTATAAGGCTTACCATCACTGACATGATCGCATGCTTCAGGTCGATGTTGGTGGGTCAACACAGTATGGCGATGTATTGAGATTTTCTCAACAGTAGGTATTTGAAGAGGAACAACCATTTGAAGTTCTTCTATCCTAACAAACAAAGTTGACCAAACCGGCTATTGGAGGGCTATGTTGTTGTGTCCTATACGCAGCTGACGAACAACTTGTTGTCGTTCTCCTCAAAGTTTTTGGAGGATTTCAATGTGTTTTGAATGGTTTCGGCATACATACCACCGAACACGATGACCTTCATAATTCACCCATACCGGATTTTGCATATAACCCATACCTGCCTTTCTTGTGTGACAATTGGGTCACTAAATGCCTTTCAACACCCATGAAGAGTTGGGGTTCAAATTCCCTCCTGCAGTTCACTCTGTTTATTAATATGCTACAAGGTGGCTGGTTTGCAGTGAGGGGGTGATGGTGAAATGCATCCTGTGGGTACAAGGGCGGAATAAGGTTTTTTACTTTTCCAATATACTTCTCAAACAGCATATTAGAACAATATTACACACATGTCAGATTGTTGTAAACTATAGATACATACCTGAAAGCAACCTATAACGGCAAAATTATGATGAATTGTATCTTTGTATCAAAGTTTTTCAATTGATATATGAAAACTACGTCAACCACATTACTTGGATTTTCCCTGTATGTTTGTATTTGGGAAAGTTATATAGGAGCCCCATAAAACAAAGGTAATTATTACTATTTTAACTGGATAGATATACAAGAACCTAGTCAACCAATTTAGTTGGATGTTCCATGTTTGTTTGTATCAAATTATCATAATCTCTCTTTACTGATCCGGTTGAGCACTCTGTTTTAATTTTGGTGGATGCGCAGGTTCATGAGCGGCTTGATACAACTATTTGGAGACCGTTTTAAAAGTTAAACGCGCTCTGGCCGAGGTTGTTCAGCAAATTCAAGGCTAGTGATGCTCCTATAAGATTTTGTTGTAAAAGCAGTAAGTATTACTTCCCGAGATAAAGAAGCAGCGAGAGAGATTATTCCACCTGGAGTAGCAAGAAGGGCCAACAGCTCTCCCACCCCCACAATCAGATTTTTTTCCGCCTTTGTAAATAACGTCTCTCTAAATTGCTCGATCTGGTTTTCACAAGATGCTGTCAATTTTAAAAGCCCAAAGAGGAACCATGTTTGCTGGGGGTTTGTGGATTATATTAATTGTAGTTTATGTAGAAATATATTAATTGCAAAAATTAAGAAAAAGTGCAGGCCTGACTAGGGCCAGAAACGGCAGTCTTGAGCCAATTTACCGCAATTTAAACTCAAAGATTTTTTTAATTTAATTTTATACGTTAATTTCTATTTAAGTTTATTCATTATATACATATATATAATATATAATATATAATTTTTTTAATATATATTTTAAATTTCTTCATTAATTTTTACATAAAATATTTATGCACTTAAAAAATATATCAACATACACTCATTCATAAAATTTACATAATGTAGAATTAATTTTATTTGAAGTAAACTAATTTAAATTATAAAAAAAAAATTGAATTGAATTTGAATTAAATAAAATATAAATTAATTTTGAGTTTAGAGCATGTTGCTCGTAGAACTAAAGCCTCCCAGACTGAAATGTGCTCTTTATTAGGGCTAGTTCTTGAACCTAGGGTTAATGTAGAAGACTCAAAAAGTAGCTTTTTACAGCTACTAGATGGAGTAACTAATTGGGGAGTAGTAACCAATCTAGGTGAGGTGATTGTTTGTTGTAAGAAAATTATCTTGATGATTTGACTCACAGGTTGGATTAACAATATCATACTCGCAATCGATAGCGATGTTGTGATGAATTAACTGGTGGGGAAATATTGATAGAAGGCGCAGGGATGATAGGGGGTTTTGAGTTGGAAGGAGAGTGATTTTGTGGATCTTCAGCCATCAAGAGGAAGGATAAGAGAAGATCTTGTATGAAGGCGCCAAATTATTTGGGTGAAAATTCAAACAAGAAATTAAGGAAGAAGAAGGAGGATTATTGGGTTGATTAGAGAGGCAAGAAATATCAAAATAAAAGAAAATGATAGGCTTTTCTTTAGGTTCTCTCTAGAAAGAATGGAGAGAGTGATGGCAAGTTGCAAGTTGCCAAGGAAAGCTTTATTGAGGGGAAGAGATTTTGGTAGAGCATTGCTTGAGATGAAGGCGAATTATGGGTGAATATTACATGACTGGTCTTTTCCTTACGAATTATTTTGTCGAATCTCCAACCAAAACCACCTCACCATTAATGAGGCCATAAATAGCGAGAAAGCAGTGAATAAAATTAGATAGGTTAAATAAGCATAATTAATGAGGCAATAATAAGGCAGCGTGAAGATGACTAGATCAGGTCAAATGACAACCCAGGCATTAATGACAAACATCCTTTTCTTGTCCTTAAAAAAGATAAAACTATCACATCATAGGTATGGCTATGACATGACATACTCACAGTCTAGTCAGTTATTTGACTCAATCGTTCGACTAGTTCCGCACTATTTAACTAGGAGACCTTAGTCCGGGTAAGCCACTTGGGTTGTTCGGGAATCCTTATTCGACTAATGTTGCTTGGAGACTCGATCAAATTCATTCAAGTGTTATGACTGGATGCCATGGTAATTTTTTTTCTTAACAACATCCAAACATAAATTTGAATTAAATGACTTTAACTTAGTCGGAATAAGTTATTAATAGGGAGGTAAGCTATCTAAGATTAGCTTATCCTACCCCTCAAACCAAACAGCCCCTAAAATTTCACACTTCAAATTAAAAAAAAAAAAATAAGTTGTCTTTTATTAAAAAGAATTCTACCTTTCCCAACTTTCTTCATTGCCACCAACCTTCAGCCTTATCATCTTCTGCAACTACACAGTGCGACTGCGTCACCACATCTCGCCAGACCAACGCCGCATCTCGTGCGGTCTCGCCTCCCGCTTTGACAACTCTACTCCCACTCGACATGTGTCGTTGTCTTGTCGGGTCCACTACCATCCTGGCACTATCCGCGAGCTCCGCTAGCCGGATCTGCCAGCAGGATCTGCTAGCCGGCTCCGCCGGCCAGTTCCGCCTGCTAGCTCCACCCGCCGACTCCGCCCATTGGCTCCGTTCGCCACACCCACTCGAGCCGATGGCGCAAGTCAAGCCAACGCAACCTCTCGTGCGAACTTCGGTACGGGTGAGGTTCTTGCTTTAGCGAGCTCCACGATTCCCGAAAACCTCACTTGAGTAAATTATACCGACATGCCTGGAGCTTCCAGCCGCCTAGAATAAGCCGCAGCAATAGCTTCCTCTACCGACGTTTCGCAGGCCTTAAAAATGAGCCAATTAATAAAATAATAATATTTTAATTTTATTATAAATTTTAATAATTTTATTACACATTCAACACAAATTTCAACCTTAAAAATTAACTTTATTTTACATCCAACACAAATTTCAACTTTAAAATCAACTTTATTTCACATCCAACACACCTCCCAATATTAAAATAAATTTCTTTCTCATCAACTCTATAAAATAAAATATTTTCTCTTTCCTTACCTAAATCTATCCTCCAACCAAACAAGTTGAGTCTATTAGCAGGCAGCAAGGAGATGAGCGGCCAGCGAGAGGAAGATGAGCGTGGCAAGGGGATCAATTTGGTGCTATCATAAAAATTATAAATTTATATTATCAATATATATATATATATATATATTTATTTTAAAATATAAGGTAAATTATGCTTAAATTTCTGAATTTAAAACTTAATAACGCATAAGTCCACGTTATAACGTCAGAGTTCTTAAATTTTAATAAATTATTAAATGGGATCTTTTTTTATTATTAAAAAAATTTAAAATTATCATTATACTCCTGGCTCTTTCTCAAATTTTAAAAGAAAAAGAGGAGTATAATAATAATTTTAAAAAAATTTAATAATAAAAAAATAAAAATTCAACATGAAACACTTTTAGATACAAAAATTCAATCTCTGAACCAGCGCATACAAAAACTCTACTCCAAAATGCAAGCTCTACCTCAAAACCAAAAATCCTCTTTAAAATCAAATCCTATAGTCAAATCAAATCCCACTTTAAATTCCCAATGCTCTACCAAACTAAAGTCTAAAGCCTAAATCATAAAATCCCTAGTAGAGCCAAAAAAAACTAAAATACTTCTAAGCCTTTACTTGGCATATCATTTCATACATAAAATTTAATATTAAAAATTAACTTTATTTCATATCCTATACACAGTACTAAAATAATAACTAACTTATATCATATCCCTCACATATCTCAATATAATAATTAATTTTATATTACATCTCACATATCCCAACATAATAACTAACTTTATTTCACATCATTCACAACTTTTAATGAAAAAATATCTTTATTCAAGTTTAATTTTAACCTTATTAAATTAAACCTTACAAACAAACAGGCCCTAACCTAATGGTTTGAAACTAATCAACAGACTCTCATATTTCCGAATATATTGTCATAAACTCAAGTAATAGTAGATTTTTATGCCTTTAGACATCATACGTATCACAACCTCATGAAATCTAAATTTGAAGGTTTTGTTTGCTTCAGCCTATAGTCCTCATCAAACTTGTAGCAAACCTTATGACAGTAGGTTGTATGCCCTTACATACACTATCTAGCAAAATAACAAAGTTTTGAACAGAGATGCCTAAAGTCACAAATGAGTAAACTCTAGCTCAACAACTTGACAAAGCTAGTAGAGAAAGTCCAAGTAAACCAATTTGACTGAAAATAATGTTCTTGGGACTTAACCTCTATCCCCTTGATTTATTGGAGTATCCCTGAATGAGGGGCTCTTAACTGATCCCTTTATAGCCTCCACTCGGAATGGCTTAAATGAACCAATCCCACAAATTAAGCCATAACTATATAGAATCTTAACAAAATTTTTCTATTGCTCCTACCCAAATTTTATCATATTGTTTAGTTTAATTGATTCTCTTAATCAAAAATTTCATTCTCATACATAATTAATTACAGAAGCACAAGAGAATGTCTCTTGTCCTCAAGAGTTTCACAGGGTTGAAGCCCTGGTTGCTCCTGACATGTTCATCTTAGTTTTCGACGTAATGATTCGTGAGAAGCTGGTCACAGCAAAAAGTTCTGATTGGGAGGAGATGAGATTGATCCATATAAAGTTGGTTACTATGTCAACCATCATAGCGAGCTCTAAAGGCAACGCTTACAAAACTGAGGACTCACTACTCGAGTTGTTGAGAAATAAAGCCTTGATGAGATGGCTTGTGCGACATTCATCAATCAAGATTGTGGATCGAGTTATTCTGGATTTTCAGGTAAACAATGTCAAAATACAACAATGTTTTAACTTCAATCCATGTTAAAATAATCATTTTTTTAACTTTACAAATTACAGAAAATAACAAACATATTTTCCAATTTAATTAGATAAATACTAAACTAAAACCATCTACTATATAATTCTTAACATGAATTGCATTTAAAAAAATACTAAAGGTATCATCAACATGGTATCAAAAAATAAAGATATACAGGAAATGGCCAACAAAACTTCATAGAATCTCCCAAGGACTGAAAACATTAACATAGAAGTATAATATTGGACAAACTTAATGTAAGTTGGTACCAGGAGAAGACTATTAAGGGATGCAACAGTAACAGATTTGCCTTCATCTGCCTTCATCAACCAATCGACCCCACCTGCACAAAGCATCTTTGATTTTTTTGTGATCGGAAATGTCACAAAATGGATTCTCAATAAACTAAAGAGTGGAGAATCTATGTGTAAGCATTCCCAACAGCATATCATATAAAGCAACTCACTGAATCAAAACATGAGTAATCAAGTAAACTGTTCTGAGTTTTTTTCCTTAAGAAAAGGGATAAAAAAACAAGAATCTGCAATCACCACAAAGCATGTTTTTTCTTGGTTTATATGCTAGGAAGAAACTGTATAATAATGCTATGCGCATATTTAATAACATGACTGTATACTGAATTACTCAAATCCATGGCATTGCACTCCTAGTGGTACAGAGCAGAGTTTGAGATCCACTAGAAGAATGGTGGTTGAGATGGAAATAACTGAATCATCGAATCACCCAACAACTGCACATAAATTCCTCCGTAGCTGTCTCCTCAGGGAAGGAAACCAGAATATATAACCAAGGCAGGCCATCCACTTCCGCTCTTACAACTTAAAGTCCACTGTTACCTACCAAATTATAGATAGTAGAAGAAAAAACGTTACTGGGCACCAAGAAATTTCTTATCAAGCAGTTTTCGACAATAAGAAGAATATTAAAGCACTCCCAAGAGAAGTGTTTCTCAATACAAGTTCATTACTCTTATCCAACTTTGTATACCTTTTTCTTCTTCTTACTGTATACCACATGCATACCATGTTAACTTCTTACCTAATACAATTTGATTAAAAACGCTAATATGCCAGAAATATCATTACCACTGCTATCACAACTTTATGATAGCAAAAATACAAAAAATGGCCACAAATACAAGTTAAAAGGACCGTATAATGCTGCATTTAGCTTGAGGTAATGTCAACAGCCAAAATAGATATCCTGCGAAACTGCTAACGTCACCCAATGCCTAGCAATCAATATAACAACCAGAAAACATTTTAGAATTTCTTTCAAAAGGAATAATAAGCTCTCGATTGGCAGAAGTACATTATGAATTTAAAGAAAGCCAGTCTATTGAATTATCCATAGAAAGCTACACCCTATAATGCTAGTCAACTTGTCAAAACTGGCTTGCTGCGAAATGGTAAAAGTTCAACCAAGACTTCAGTTGCATCTTCTATTAGAAAACTTTCTTTATTAAAAAGGGGGATGCAAAAAGAGTAATGCTCACAAGTGCTAACAAAGCAATACAACTAAACAAAAAGGTAATTTTGCACAGGGATTTCAACTGGTAGCCAACAAACAAACAAAACACTCATATCCAATTTATGCTGGTAAAACTGATGCTTTAGAATGTTAAACTGACTATACCTCAGAATTCTTGATATTATGGGAATAAATCTAAGGAGAAATTTCTTTTTAAATTTCTATCACAAAGAACAGCAAAAACCATCAATTTCTTTTAAGTAAAGAGAGAAAAAATCCATCATAGCCACCGTGTTACCATGGAGTAAAAAATAACCAGAAATAATGTACACAATCTTCATATCATCAATCTCTTTCACCCAACCCTGGGAACCGAGAAATGGAGTGGAATGAGAATATGAACAGGTGGAAGGAATTATAACAAAGGTTCTTCCGGTCACTAATCTTATTTTGTCATCAAATATGAACGATTTCAATTTTGCCAAATCCCCCCCTATAGCCCACAAACAGGACCATTGAGCTTCCTATATAAATTAAGCACAAAGAATGACCACAAACAAGGGAGAATAAAGAGTGAGGTAAACTGAAGAGCAAGCAAAAAAAATAATGTCTGCACCACCTCACTAGAAGAGGAAGGACAGAGAAGAAGGCTGAATATGGTGATAACAGAAGGATAAGAATAGAGTTAAGCACAGGAAACAAGGCCTATAGACTATGAAGCACGAGTACAATACGACGATACGGATACGATACGGATACGGATACGACGATACGCCAAACTTAAAAAAAGTATGACATGGATACGTCAGGATACGGCTGTCATATTTATATATAATACGTCATATTCTCATATTTAAGATATAAATCTATGGTAGATTATAATAACTTATACATTTTGTTATAATTTTCAAAATTATCTTTTATTTTTTTTCAAATTAATTATATTTTTTAAACATTATCAATATCACTAAAAAAATATTATAGACAATTGAACTACAAAAAAATAAAAATATCCTTCAACAACTATTGAGTTTAAAAGATTTTAAATTAAAATAATATTTTAAATTTATTTAATTATTTTCAACCTATCATAGATCATCTAAATGAAATGAGACTTTAAATATACAGTAAATTAGTTTCAGTTTTAATTTAAATCCGACCTAAATTAACTAGCTCGATACAAACGACATATAATTGAAAATAACATAGATAATGTGACATAAACTCATATATACTAATCTAGTTAAAGTAGATATATACTTTCCTTTCTCTGAGTCTTAACTAAATAAATAAACAAAATAAAAAAAAACTAAAATTCTATCATTTTCATAATGAGCTTGATCGGTGTCTAATAGAAGCAAAGATAGTATGGTTGATATAAAAAAATTAGATAATACAGTTGCTTGCAAATACTAATTTTTTTTTCTATTGCCAAAATACTAGCGTGCATTAAGTATTTTGCAATCTCAATTGTGTTAACTCAGTATATCTCTCAATCTTATTATTTGAGTCTATGCGTGAGTTGAGTTTTATGTATAATATATTTTTTATTTTTTATCGTGTAGGCTAGACCAACTGTTTCAACATTTTTTTTTATTAGTATCGAAAAGTATCGGACAAGTATCGGGCAAGTATCGGGCAAGTATCGGATTTTTAAAAATTAAAGATAAAAATTGATACGCCATGTGGCGTATCAGATACGTATCAGTGGAGTATCGGGAAGTATCGGTATCCGATACAGATACGATACGGATACGTTAGGATCCACGAAGTACCGGTGCTTCGTAGCCTATAGATGATTATGTACAGTGAGGACCAATAAACTTCCCTCACCTTCTACTTTACAAATTTTAAGTTACAAGACTGATCATTTCTAAATTATCATAAGGCTTATGGGTTAAAATTCCCCCTTCCAAAACTCAACAGCTAATGGAATTATCATCATCATTCAGGAACATAAAAAGGGAAACAAGTTGCAAAACACTTAATACACCATGATTAATATGCACACTTCTATAAAAATCTAAAATGCAATAAGAACTCATCAATTAACCAAGTTACCAACAACATTTACAGGAATTCAAAAAAAAAGTTAAATTATAGGTTGAAAATTTACGAAAAATATTGCACTAATATCACAAAACTAAGAATGAAAACCTAAGAAGTTCAAGATCAAGCAGTGTATCAACAGAACTCAAATGGAAGAGCTCACTTTATTAAACAGTCTACGTTTTAAGTAAGCAACATACAACAGCAAAGAATGCCTTCAGTAAATCAGAAAATGCTACTTGATTGTTTAAAATTGAATCAGAAAATGGGTCAGAAAAATAAGAATTCCAATCTTGGACCAAGATAACAAACCAAAGCTAATAACCTGAAAATTTTCAGTGCATAATGTTAATAATGAGGGATAATAGCAATGAGACTCAAGCCTATAGAGCTGTAGGTAAACCGAGCCGAATCAAGCTCCCCCATGTTCATGCCCAAGCTCAGGTCAAATATAACCATTCAAGCTACTTTGTAATGAAGTTTTTTACCACTATATCTAACCTCGATTCATTTACAAAAGAACAAGATCGAGCTTGGTCTGAGCTTCTTTACGAACTAGCAATTAAGCTCCTTATCAAGCCTACTATTGAGGTTAGTAATCAAGCTGCATATCAAGTATGTTATTGAGCTATTTAAACAAGCTCACATCAAGTTTTTTTATGAACTATTCATCAATTATTAAATTGAATTATCCAGGAACAGGAACAAAAAACAAATTAGTTATATTACTACATAACACTAAAAATAACATTAATCGAGCCCATGAATGCACCTCTAATTGAGCCTATAATCGAACTTTAAAAAGTATATTCATGATATTCATATGAATTTTCATGAATGTAAACAAGCCAAACATTAATATGTTTTGGCTCATCCGTTCAAAAGACGAGTATCTAAAAATATGGTTCAAGCTTCTTCATTAAGCTTAACAAATGAACATGAACAAGCACATATCAAACCAGGTATTGAGAGTAGCTCATTTAAAGCTCGATTCATTTACAACCCTACATGGAAACATTTAGCATAACACACAGATTCACATAAAAGAGATGCTGATAGTTATAATGTATAAACAAACCTTGCAAGATTTCTGTCAAACTGTTTCTCCATTTTGGAACTTCCCAAGCATGTCGCAGTGTGGAGTAAGCTTCTGGAAACCCCACTGCTGCCGCTGCAACTCAACTCGACAGTTCTGTGCAAGTAAGCTAACATATTCCCTCTCAATACGGTTCTCCAGTTCAACCCTTTCAGAACTTTGAAAAGGGTAATCATGCTCAAATTTTTCCGATTTAACAAAAAAGGGTGCGCCCCTGGAAGTCAAAACCTTGTGCACGTATGGGTAGGATCGGTTAAATGAATATACAGGTTCTGAGGAGGGGATCAAGTTGACGAGAAACAAAATAATGATAGGCAGAATCTGTATTAGAGCACGAAAGTTGAAGTTACTAGACCCTTGCATGCCATGACCACTGTTTCTGCCCATTCCACCTGTGCGGAAGTGGAAGCCACCAAAAGGAGTGGTCGCCGGCTGCATTCCACCAAAGAAGAAGTTCCTGAAGATCTCATCAGCATCAATATCACCATCATAGAAGCCATTGAACCCATTTCCATGAGCCTGGCGATACCTCCCCACCGGAGCATTATCATCGGATCCAGAAATATCATACTTTTTCCTACTCTCATCATTACTAAGGCACTGGAAAGCTTTAGAGACCGCCTTAAACGCTTCCTCAGAACCGGGCGCCTTATTTTTATCTGGGTGAACCTTCAACGAAAGCTTGCGGTATGCTTTGCGTACATCTTCCACCGTGCAACTACGCTCCAACCCCAAGATCTCATAGTAGTCCTTCTTCAATTTGATCTGCCTTACAATAGAAATTTGCTCTTCTGTGAAAGACGCAGATGACCCATTCGAGGAAGCAGCCGATACCCTAACCCTAGACCTAAGACTGGCCGAAGTGGACGTATCTGGCGACCGATCTTCAGCTCTCTCGGGTTCGTTCGTGGAAACATCAGACGGTGGCGGCGAAGCACCGCAGGTATCATCGGCCACGCCGGCTCCATCCCCGCCGGCAACAGAGAGGATATCGTCGATATCTAGGGTGGGATCCAGCCGCCGCGCCTTTGTGAGAAATTTGTGGGCTCGAACCTTGTCTCCCGCCGCCAGAGCCTCCCTTCCGATCCTCACGCACTTACGTGCATCGTCTTTGTTCCCATCCATCACTGCACAAGGGCAAAGGTTGGGATTGGATTTCAGAAATCAATTGAAGGGAAACAAGTAAAACATCAATTTTCAAACAAAAACAAGTAAAACAGAAAATCGATCGAAAGATCAAATTGACCACCGAAATTCGTGGAGCGGATTTTATCGCTGAATCGAATTGTAGATCAATCGAATGAGGATCTCGATCTCCTCCCTCAGAAAGTAACCTGAGAGGAAGTCGGAAATTGGGGATGCTCAATTGCCTTCCCGGAAGATCACAATAATGGGAAATTGGGGAAAGCCAAGGTTTTCTCCGAAAATTGCCCACGCGACACATAACAACTGCCCGTCTCTACCGTCAAATCTTGTATCCTCGCAAAGGTCTGATGATCACAACCGTTAGATCCATGGAAGATCGTACGGTGACAAACGGTCCATTGTTTCAGTGGACGGTCAAGATAATGGATGTCCACCGGGTTTCTTTTGGTAAATTACAGTCAGGTCCAACATTTAAAGCTTAATGCCAACATTTTTTTTTTTAATGCCAACAATTTCAAAATACTAACATTACCCGATTTTACAAAAACCATCAAATAAAATTTTTAATTTTTTTATTCCTAATTTTTATAAAATGACAAAATTGCTTCCACTCTCCCCTCTCCCTCACTCCAAATGGCCCCCATCACTGTAGAATCTAGAGAGAGGAGGGTAAATATTAAATGTTTATTGATTTTAATGATAATAAATATGTTAATAATAATATACTATATTAATTTTCTATTTATTAGTACATATTTTACTAAAATTTTTTAGGATCAAAGAAGGTTGATTGTCGAGATGATCTTAGTCCAAGATTGATGAAATTAAGTCAAGAATAAATCGAAAAGAAATTAATAAAAGTCACTGAACAAAAACATTAAGTCAAAAAATCAACTTCAAAAATATATTCACTTTAAAATTTTAAATGATCATGCAAGTACAAAAAATTCACAACTCACTTATACGAAGAAATCTAAAATAAATATAATTAAATTTATTTCATAATTTTTTTTATTTTTGAATAATTTTTTATTTTTCATTACCGGTTGAATTAAGATTTTCGAAAATTTGAAATCACAAAGTAATTCTTCTAATGACGTGTTTTCTTTGATCTTCTAAGTTTTGAAACTTTTAATTCAATTCAACTTGATCAATAAATTTACCTCAACTTTAAACGATAAAATTTATTTTTAATTTTATATATATAATAAATAAATAAAATAATAAATTAAATTAAATTATCTTTCGAATAAATTAATTAAATTTCATAAAATTTATTTTCAAATAATTTCGGAGATGCTTTCAACTCATATAAAACTCGATATATTAAATTACTCAAAGTTTTAAATTTCACCAATATTATTTAATTTTACTTCCTTATTTTGCTTTTTAAAATCATTGATGAAATAAGTTATGTGGCTGGTTTTGTGTCAATTTATTTTACAAAAAATTATAATACCTAAATCACCAATTTACTGTTCATTTCATCAATAAATAAGAAAGGTTTGGCTTAATATCTCTCTTTGGCAAACCAAAGCTCCAAGCTTCTGCATTTTCCAACTGAAAAATTCTCTCGTCAAACTCAAAACTTCAGTTCACAATATTAAGAGTCAATTCTAGAGAGTTCTTGGATCTTTGAAGGTGTTTTTATTCGAGCATTTTTTATTTTTCTCCGAATCAATTTTTCTTGAAAATTTTCAGATTTTTATAATACTCATTTGAGTTCAAAATAATTTGAAATTTTTACTCCAATTTTCTAAGAGTTTCTATTTTATTTAATAATTTTCTTGAAAGTTTTTTATGAAAGAATTTTTTTCTCTAATTTTATATTTATTTCTCTATTTTTTTAATTTTATAAATAGCACAAGATTCAAAGAATTTTAAAATTTTTACTATAAATTATTTTGATAAAACTACACGTACAAAAAACTTTTCGTGTACTATTTTTTAAAAAATATATCAAAGTTTTTGTTTACTTGATTTTACGTCGTATTAAAATATTTCGTATTCTATCTCTTCATTTGATCTATACATTTCACAGAATGTTAAAAAACATAATACGTGGCTTTTGTAAAATTTTAAATTAAGTTAATTTATTTCTTGTATGATTCATAAAGGTTATTCAGATTCTCATACCTATTTTGATTTTGAGTTTCCCTGCACAGAGAAGTGCTTTTTTCTACTTGTCCCTAATTAAAAGTATGGGTAAGATTGTTCCTTTTCTTCAGTAAAAATGATCAAAAAAATAGTTTATTCTTTTAAATTGAAAAGACATAGATTTCTTTCTTATAATGAGACTTAACCTTGGCCATAACAAGTTTAAAATAATGGAACTCCAAAGGAAGAAGAAAGGGGAGCGAAATAGGCAAAAGAATAACCGAACTACTATACATCATGTATCATTTTTTATTTTTGTATTATTTATTTTGGCTTTTTACACCATTTAAAGGTTGATATACTTGATGACTATTTTAGTTTTAAAACTGTTTTTAAAGCCTCAAAGTAAAATTTCAATGATTAGATTTTAAACATAATAAATTGAGCTAATTAAAATACTTAATAATTTAAATTGTCCAAACTCTATGAGATAAATAAACTTGATAAGTTAGTTAATTAAAATTTAGACCTATTGTCACACTCTGACCTATGAAAATAATAATATTAATAATAATGCAGCGAAATAGTAGCTAAGTCAAGTGTGACACAACAGTTTTAGAAAAAAACTTCTATTATTATTTAAATTCAGTTATGACAAGCCGGATAATTAGTTGAGATAAGATTTTTTTTGTAATTGAGAAAAGATTTGATTTGGTTAATTGATGCGGGATAGGGAGGACGAGGGTTTAGCAAGAAGAAAAAAAAAGAGTAAAATTGGGGTTCAATTTAGGGCTGTAAACGAGTCGAGTTCAAGCGAGCTAATCCCATTTTGAGTTTTAGTTTTTCGTGGGATACAACGAAGGCCATTGAAGATTATAATTATTACATAAAAATTTCAAATTAACGATTTTTTGTCAGCATCTAAAGGAATTTTGTTAATATATATTTAATTTTACCCTTCTCTTCTCTTTCTCCTTCTCTCCACTCTCTCGCGCGATCCCACCGGCGGGATCCCTCTAGAGTGGAGAGGGGTAGGCAGCTTAGGATAAGGGTGTGGAGAGCTAGGAGATTCGGTTGTTGTAACCGATGCTTTACCTTGGAACAGGTTACGTAGAAGAAGCGACGCTTCTTGGGTTAGAGACCTGCATCCGCTTCTTCTTATTCGTAGTGTTTACGCTTAGGTTGTTCACTGCCTCCGTGACCTCCTCCATCTTCGTCTTCGTCATCTCCCTAGCCAGCGCCAGGAAGAGCGCAGCGCTCAGCCTGCAACAACTGCAAAAACAACGAGCAGCGCTTCGGAGTTCGCCAGCTAGGGCAGTAGCGCCGCCGACTTAAATGAGAGCCGAACGAAAAAATGAGATCCGAAAACTGCGATAAAATCATTCATCTGAATTAATAAAAAATATTTGTTCTTTTGTTTTCCAATAAAAATTTTAAGAGTAATTTCATTTAGGGGTTTTGTTTATTATTTTCTTAATATTATATTATATAACCTAGATATACATCTAGATATCATATTTTGACTAATAATTTTATAATCTAATAAAAAATTATTTGTAGATATCATTAAACCAAATAATTACTTTCTCTAAATAACACAACATAACGTCAAGAAAACAGTGAACCAAACTAAATTCCAAAAATTTATCTAATTTATCATAAAAGTTCATAAACATCAAAACATATCATTCAGGTTCACAATAATTACTATATAGTTTACTAGTGCTCTAGTTATTTTTAAAAAAATTTCAATCAGGTCAAACATAATAATTTTTGTTTAAAAAACTATTAATTCATAAAAAAAAATTAAATTAAATTTTTTTTTTCAATTATGATTTTATCCCTTGCGCGTAGGGCGTCCGCGCACGAGTCGCCTACGCTTGGCCTCGAGCGTCGGTGTCCGCACGGGTCACCTGCGCAGGGCCTCGAGCACTAGTGTCAAGCACATAACTATTTTTATTATTTTTACAATACATAATAGATTCTGTCACTGAGAGACTATAATGTCCCGTGTAATATTTTTTGTAGACATGGATGACATGTTTTAAAATTTGTGAACTTTTATGACCAAGTAAGCAAATCTCAACCAAAATTTTATCTTAAATATTTCTAACTTATATCACCCTTTTTAATTAAAGTCGTTCCCTTAACATGTCAGTTCAAAAGAAAGTTTAACATTAAAAGGAAAAAGGAAGTAAATTTTTTTATGGCAAACAAATTTCCTTTTTGAAGATGTATAAATGTTAAAAAAAAAAACTTAATAATTTATAAGCATGAGCTAAAGCACAAGAAAAATTTAAACAATCTCAAGAATAGAAAGTTTTTTGAGAATTCATGGAGCAATGTAAAACAAGTAGACCCAAGACCAGGATGAAATGTATCCTCAAACTTATAGCCCTGTTTGACAATGGGCTAAAAATCATGGCTAAAATTAGTCATCACCAAAATCTTAAATTTATTTTAAAAAAAATTAAAAAATTATTTTATATCTCATCTCACACAAATTCCAACATTAAACAATCACTTTATTTCACATCCAACACAATCCATAATAAATCAATTAACTTTATTTCATATCTTATACAATTTTTAATATAACTAATTTACTTTATTTCACATCATACATATTTTTCAAAAATAACTAAAAATTTCAATTAAATCTTTTTTTTTTCTTATTAAACAGAGCCTATTATAATAGAGTGGACTTGATGATAGCCCTCATTCACGCTAGGAATTATTAAGATTTGTTTATTCATATCTTTGCTTAATTGAACACCAAACATGCTATGGGATTATTATGGTTTCTCAATTCAGATCCAATTCAGCATTTTATATGAGTACAGTAGTAGGACAAAAGTTTTGTGAGAAAAAGGACAAGTTGAGGGGGTAAGGCGAGACACGACGAAAATGAGCAGAAAAGGAAAAGGTCGAGTAGAGATGGTTTACTTTAGGGGGAGATTGTGAGAGGGAGGAGAAGGCGATGAAGGCGAGGGGAGAAACTGCAACAACCAAGCTTCTATCCTACTAGATAAAGTCGACCATATGAATCCTTTATTTTTATTGCGCTCTATTTAATAACAAGTCCTCATTTATCTCCAAATATGTGAGATCATTTCTAATGATTTCTTGTCTAATCTTATTTGGTCTTTTTTTTCTCTTTTAACATAAATAAAATTCAATAACTCAACTCACCTAACTAGGACTTCTATCAACCTACAGGTCATATGTTCAAACCAACTTAGTCCACTCTCTCTAAACTTATCCTCAATTGATGCTACCCTAACCCTCTCGCAAATATACTCCTTCCTCATCTTATCTTCTCATGTATACTCACTCATTCCCCTTGGCATCCTCATCTCTGCGACACTTATTTTACTAATGTGTGTTTATTTTATGAATCAGCATTTTGCATCATATAACATTGCTAGTCTTATAACTATTCTTTAAAATTTACCTTTAAATTTAACTAAAATTTTTTTATTGCTGAACCAACATACAAGCAGGCAGTTTAATTGAATATTTTGATTAGTCCAGCCAAGCCCATGACTCGCATGATTGGATCATGGATGCAGCCACACATAGAAATGTGACATTTGAGAATGGTGCTTGAGTAGATCAACATGTGGCTGCATCAGCGATCACTGCAAAGTTTACAAATGGAATGGTTTGTCAATGAAATTTCACTTGCTTACTTGAGGATCCCCTGAATCAGCAAGCCTTTTCAACCAATGCAAACCAAGGTCACAGCCAGCTTCAGCAGCCATCTGGAATTGCTCCTTTGCCATCTCCACTGCATCTGTTTGTTGGCTCTTCATTCCCTTCCTCTTGGCTCCACCAGTTGATGGGCTCCGGCTTGAGTTAAATCTTGTAATAACATCTGGGACTTCATGACCTGGTATGTGAATAATTTATTGTTGAGAGACAGAGAGAAAGTTAACATTAACTCCACGGCAATAAGCCAAAAAGCAAATTACTTATGTCAGGTACCTTTTAGAAGAAGCGAACCATAAGCAATGGCTGCTCCAGCATGACCCTGCAAAATAAAGAAATCAAGCAGTTATCAAGTATGAAAAAAAGGACCTAGTAACAATCTTGAAAAACGATCATCAAAGATAGACATTTAGCTGCAGAACTAAAAAATAACAATTGTATAATGCATCCCGTCCCCTTGATGTGAATCGATGACAAATATCAAAAAACCTTCTCAGATGCTCTATGGAAGCACCACATTGCTGAAGCAACATCTCTTTTCACACAATCTCCAGTCAGATAAACAGCACCTAGAAGATATAAAGCCCCTGGATGAAGCTAGGTAATCCAAAGTCAAAAAATATTTTGTTAGATACATAAAATTATAGAGCAAACATAAACCACAAATATGACGCCACTCTTTACCTGATCAACAGCTTTTTCTATATAATAGAAAGCCTGCTGATCTGATTGAACGTAGTCATTCTGCAAAAGCAAAAAGTATTGAAACATTATAAAATCAAGACAAATTAATAATGAAAGGACAGGGCACCCACTATATATGAGAGTATTCCAAAGGCAGCAGTATATACTATGAACACAAAGAGAGCACATATTTATCCCCCTAAAAGAGGAAGACAGAAAAAATAAAATAAAATAATTTTGGTTGCAAAAAGAGGGTAAAAACAAACAAGAAAACACGCTCTGGTAAAAGGTTGAAACAACATGAGAAAGAAGTAGAGAGTACCTAACACTATGAAAACATACAAAACGAACAAACAAGTTGCAAAATATTATTAGCAACATCCAGGATGCATTAACGATTCTTTATGTTAAATACACACACACACACACACATACATACATACATACATATATATATATATACAGAGAGAGAGAGAGAGGAAGAGTAAGCTTTCCTGCTCTGCCACACCAAACCCACCCCCCTCCTCCCCTCCGTTCTTCCCAACAAAATAAATGTTGGTAAATTCTTTGGCTCATTCTAAGGGGATATAAATAACATTATTTTTCCCCTAAGAATCTTACATCGACTCGGAGACGGCAACCAAACTCATATTGTGCATCTGCATTGCCCATATTTGCAGCTTCCACGAGCAAAGCAGCTCCCCTGTGCATCAACAGGAGAGGAATGATTATGGAATGAAAGTGAATTTGTATATAATATTTAGAAAAAGATGAACAGCAACCTGTGTACTGAAATTAAAAATCAAGTGTAACTTTTTGTGCCAGAAGCACAATACCAAACTCTACAATTGCTTCTCACTTCTCTTTCTACATTTACATTTAAAGGTCTAATGTTGTATTCCTTCCTAACAAATATGAAAACAACATTCTAAAGTATTAAACCACCACCACCAAAGTAACAACATTTAATTATATGTACCCACAATCTGCAATGGAAAATCATCTTGTAGATAAAGATGCGTACAAATTCTAATTCTAGAAAAATGTTGTAGAACAAATCTAGTTTCCAGGAACACTTTCTTCCAAAGATATGAAACAACAGTCCATAGTAGTGAATAACAGCCAACAAAACAACTTCATTTAGTTACCAAAAACTGCAATGGAAAATATGCATACAAGTTCTAATTCTAGAAAAATATGTAGAACAAAGCTAGCTTCCAGGAACTCTAATTTTCTTACAAAAGTAGAGATTGTCAAAACTACAATTGTGACAACAACAACCAAGCCTTAATCCCATTAGGTCGAATCGACTACATGAATCCATTGTTTCTATTGCACTTTATCAATTAACAAATCTTTATCTAGGTCTAAGTGAAAAAGATCACTCCTTATAGCTTCTTGTCATGTCTTCTTTGGTCTCTCTCTTCCTCTTTATATGTGGGCAAAATTTAATAACTCGATTTTTTTAATTGAAGCTTCAATCGGGCTACGATTTATGTGTCCAAACCATCTAGGCCGACTTTTTCTAAGTTTATCCTCAATTTGTGCAACACCAACTTTCTCGCGGATATACTCATTTCTCATTCTATCACACATCTACTTTAGCATCCTCATTTCTATAACACTTATTTTATTTATATGTTTTCTCTTTGCAGATCAACATTCAGCACTATATTTTATCGTTAGTCTTACTATAAGTTTCTAAAATTTACCCTTAAATTTGGATTGAAGTTTTCTATCGCACAACACACCAAAAGCATTTCTTCATTTTAATCATTCTACTTAGATCCTGCTAATAACATTCTTATCTATTTCAACTTCATTTTGTATGATTGATCTAAGGTGTCTAACTCACTCTTCTTAACAATTTGATCACCAATTGTCACATCACCAATATAAGTGCTTCTTTCTTGACTAAATGCGCACTCCATATATTTAGTTTTTGATCTACTGAGATGAAAACATTTAGATTATAAAGTATCGAAGGAAAATCTCGTCAAACAAATCAAAAGGTATAGAGAAAAAGGAAAAATAAATATGTAGAAAATGAAAGAAACAAAGGTCTAGTTTAGTTGGAATATGTTTTTAAGAATTTTTAAATTTTTTAGTGATTGATAGAGAAAAAAATATTTTAATATTATGATATAAAATAAAATAATTTTATTATTGAGGATTGTATTTGATGTAAAATAAAATTGATTTTTTTATTGGACTATGTATAAGAAGTGAAATAAAATATATTTTTATGATTGGGCTTTGTGTAAGAATGTGAAATAAAATTAATTTTTAATATTTGAATTTGAGTATGATATGAAATAAATGTAAAATATATATGCCAATGTTTTTAGAAGAATTTGGAGATTTTTTTAGCTTGAACCAAATAAGGCCAAAGTGGCCATGTTTTTATGTGAAAGCCAGGATGATTAGGGAAAACCATGACGTCCATTTTAGTGGTTTTAAGATCCATTAAATAATAAAATGTATACAAAAATGTTACAGTGTCAGCTGTGAGAGAGAGAGAGAGAAGCTTTGAATGTAACACACTAACCAAGGGACTACCGGATCTTGGAGGCTCTAGTGAAAATATGCATTCATGAAGTTCCATAGAGGGCAAGGTAGATATTCCGGCAAAATGATCTGTATTTCTCCATTCTAGAACCCATTGTCCTGTGTCTCTTCATCTAATTATAGCCCTTGAACCACATGATGGCTTCTGATAAGTGTTGCCCAACACCTAGAATTAAATATAATATATGAATATGTCTCCCAAGTGATCGTGATGGATCCTAGCAGCTCTACAGTACTTTTGATTTGTTGCAGATGTGCCACCATCATTTGGATCTGATTGTTGACCTTCCCTAGCGGTCAGAGCTGGACCATAGTTGCCTATTGGACCACAATCTGTTCGCCACAACTCTTTGAAATATCTAATTGTAGGTTCTATTACAAACCTTTGACTATAGCTTAATCTTTCCACAATTAACCAATTAGGAAGCCCATATGTACAGTTGAGATTCATGTCTAAATTTTAGCTTAATCTACAATGAAATGTCCAGATATTTCTAGTTGATTCTAGAACAAGAAAATGCACGTACATCCTAATGCAAAACAAAGGAGTTGGTAGATTGGTTCTGATATCAACTTTTGCATTCAAACAAAAAAAAAAAATACAAGTGCCCTTTGTTCTTTATATGTATAGTAAACAAATAAATAACATTGCTTTTAAAGAATCCTAACTGTATAGAACCTATCACCTGTCATCAGGGAAAAAAAAATCACTTTCCATGTATCACACTCTACCAAATTAAAACTTAACAATGGCTACAAAACTAGAAGAATCCTTAAGTATCAAGTAAGGTATTTAACATGGAAAGCAAGATGAGAAGGGACGTCTTTGTTACTAACTCTTTGTGAGCTTATCCTTAGTTAAGGCTACTCTAACTTTCTTACAGATATACTCAATTCTTATTTTGTCATTTCGAATAACTCACCCATCCACTAGAATTCTGATTTCTGTTACATTTATTTTGTTCATATATCTTTGCTTTGTATATTAACATTCAACATTATATAACATTATTGGTTTTATTACTAACCTATAAAATTTTCAGTAGAATTCTGATTTCTGTTACATTTATTTTGTTCATATATCTTTGCTTTGTAAACCAACATTCAGCATCATATAACACTGTTGGTTTTATTACTACCCTATAAAATTTGCTTTTAAATCTGAGTGATATTTTTTCATCACACAAAACACCAGATACATTCCTTCATTTAATCCACCCTACTTGAATTCTTCAAGTAACATCACCATTTATTTCACTATCATTTTGTACAATGATCCAAGATATCTAAACTGCATATTCTTTCTGATAATTTGATCGCAAACTATTAACTTCACAATACAATTACTTTTTTCTTGATTGCACTCCATGTATTCGATTTATATCCAACAAGGCAAAAACTTTTGTATTCTGGAGTATTCCTCTATATCTCAAATTTTGCTTTAGCCTCATCTCTATTATTATCAATAAAAAATATCATCTATGAAAAACAAACACAAAACAACCATCTTTGAATATCTCAAGTCAAAACTTACATAACTAATATAAAAAAATACAGACTTAAAATTGAATTCCAATATAATCGAACTGTGATAAAAAAAATATTAGTAAAATCTATTATGTTCAAACATAATTCACAGTCCCTATATGTATGTCTTAAATAACTTGAATGTAAGCAATGAAAACTATTTTGTCTTTTTCAAACTTCTCCAAAGCGCTTTCCTTACGACTTTATTATAAGCATTTTCTAAATCAATAAAAACTAAGCGTAGATTTTTTTCTCTCAGTTATTTTTCATGAAACCTCTAAACAAATGAATAATTTTAATAATAAATCTACCTGACATAAAACTAAATTAATTTTGTGATATCCTAATATCATGGTGTAAATAATGCTCGATCACCATCTCTCAAAATTTTAAAGTACAACTCATCAATTTAATTCTTTTATAATTAGCGTAATCTTGCACATCACCTTTGTTCTTTTAAATAGGTATCAACATATCATTTATCCATTTATTTGGCATTATTTTAGCCTTTAAAATCATATTAAATAACTTGATGAGTCAATAATAGAGTTCTTGCTAAATAAGAAAAACATTTTTAAAAAAAGTAAAATGCAATAAAATTCTAGAATATTCATCATAAAATTTGTTATTATCAACTCCAATGATACAAAGCAAACAACAGAGTCAATATCAGGTAACTTTATATGTGAATTTGGAGTAACAAATAAAAACATAGCAGAAGAAACTAGGTTTACTCACACCAACATACAAGCTCCAGGTACGTGATACTTGAAGTGCATCCTACCCAACCAGTATCTAGCATGGGTGTTCATATTGTCAACCTCCAAAGCTAGCTCAAAGTTATCCTTCGCAGCCTAACATAAACAAATGTTCATATTATTAAGGAAAGGAATCTCTCAATATTATTTTCAGTTACAGGCATCTTGTGAGAACCATAAAAAAGTAAATGACTGATTTGCTAAATAGAGCAGCTTTTGATACATTAATGGTTGTCATCACTCAAATTCAACAGTCACAAGTGCAATGTTTATCTGCAGTTCCTCAACTGAATGACCTGTAAAAATGCCTACAACTTCTCCAAATTCAGGTCATTATGAGTTCAACTCCAGCCATGACATAAATGAAAGATCCAAGTTAACCTCAAGATAAGCAACTGGAATATATATTGGATGTGCACAAAGTGGCAATGCAATGTTGAGCAGCATATATCATCCAACAACACATGAGCAACTAATGTTCAGACAAAATTTTTTTTTATCATCCTTTTCTTTTTAGAAAATCTGTCATCTTATTTCGAAGACTCACGTGAGTACACTAAACGGTACAAAAATCCTTTCTGCCTATAAGAATGTGTTGAACTACCCCTAACAAAGTCCAAGTGTGAGGTATAAAACATCCACAGACGTTTTAACTTATAAAGAATGAAGAAAACTAATTATAGTATACTCAAAAGAAATAGAAAACTACCAGAATCTCTTGTAGTACACCAACCCCTTCACTCTTAATTCCTCCTCCCATTACTTCAAGAGAAACAAAAAAGAGACCGTATTCTCACCCTGAGAAGAGGAAAGAGACGAGGATCATTAGGCTCCGTGTGGTCAATTACCCTATCGACTTCTTGGAGAGCACTCCACCCCTTGGCAACAAACTCCATCGCCTTCTTGTTTCTTTCGTGTATCCCTCGCTGCCATAAATTACATAATCAAACCACAAGGTGAGCATTTTATTTGAGAAAAAAATCCAAACTAGCAGGGATTTACCTGAGGCATTGGTTTATTACATCAAACAAAATTTTGGACCAATTCATATGCAATTAGAGGTATCTACCTGTTGTTGCAAACAGCTAAGGAGACTCCAACTTCGAGCAGCTCCACGAGGGATCCGCAGCATTCTCCTCCCTCTCTCTCTCTCTATCCCTCTCTCTCTCTCCCTCTCTATCTACCGTCTCCCCCACTCTATTGAGGGTTTAATCAAATAAATCCTGAAGAAATACATGCAAAAGAGGAGTTACAATGTTGTTAAATAAGGACCAGACATTAAATCGATACTAAGTCAATATTCAATTGATCCAATCGACTGAACAAGCATTTTTTATATCATGACATGTAACCAACAAATAAAACAAAGAGAGAGAGAGAGGGTTAGAATGGAGGGCCGTTCCCGGTCTCTGTTTGTTGTAAGCCACACCCGGAGTGGCCGACGTTGATGGAGGAGGGGAAGCCACCGTTGATGGAGAGGGAAGGGCGTTGCTCGCCTTCGTGTTGTCAACGAAGATGGAGGAAGAGAAGGATGAGAAAGGGGATTTATCTCACTTTGTTCGCTGTGGGTTGCGGCTGGAGGAGAGGAGACGGAATGGGACGCCGCCCCCGCAGCTTCGCCGGAGATGGAGGGCGCCGTTGGCCGCCGACGTTGCTGTGCTGTCTCCACTGAGAGAGAAGAAGAGGAGAGGAGAGGAGAGGAGAGGAGAGGAGAGGAGAAGAGGAGGAGAGTAGGAAAGGAGGAAAAGAAGCAGCAGCAGCTCACCCCTTTCTCCCCACGCTCTCTTTCCCACCGCTACCCTAGCTCATCGCATGGATTAATTAGGACGGAGCAATTGCTATTTAGTGTCCAAAGTATCCTTCGCTTCGCATTTGAGTTTAATTGAACTAATTTTTTCATTTCAATTTTATTAAATTGACTCATCAAAAAACATTTATTGAATTGAACTTAGTAGGCATATGACTTAATATTATTTTAACATAATATTATATTATTTAAATATTTTTTTAAAAAAATAATTTTATAAATTATAATATTATTTATACATGTTATCAAATAAAATAAATATTTTTTCATATTAATATAATATAATATTAAAATAACATTAAATCAAATCTATCTTTAATGACATATTTCTTTATATATGAATTAGAGTTTATCAGATTTTAATGATTCAATTTGATTGATTCGTGCCGATTTTATTAACGAATTACTAATAAGTCAGCAAATAATCGAGTAATCAAACAGAATTCAAATTTGAAATTTATTGAGAGCGTTTAAAGATATTAATTAGAAGGTCTAAGCCTCCAAATGTTATTTGATAGATCAATTAAACAATTGAAGTTTTACAACTCAAATTTCCTAACTTAATCAATTCTTCACTAATTTTGCATCAATTTACCCAAATTTTGTAGAATGTTCTCCATAAGTTTTCATACACGATTTTTTTCTAAGGATTTTTCATATTATTTAAAATTAATGAACAGAGCTAATTCAATTAATTGGTAATCTCAAACCAAATTCTAGATTAAATCAACTCAAAATTTAGTAATTATATCACCAATTATTTTACATATGTCAAAAAATTTAATGATTTATTTCATAATTTATTAAAATTTAGCACAATTAAAGAACTTGAATAATTCGGACCCATTTTATCGCATTAGACTTTTGATTGAGCTCTTTAAATTATGACCTTCATATTTAAAAAAATAGAGGTCAATACATAACTTATGTGCCTATTTGTTTGTAAAATTTAAAATTTAATAAAGTTAAAATTAAATTTAAATAAAAAAAATTTTATTGAAAATTGTGAATAATGTGAAATAAAGTTAGTTTTATATTAAAATATATGAGGGAAGTGATATAAAGTTAGTTATTATATTGGGATATACGAAAAATGTGATAAAAATTAGTTGTTATTTTGGTAATGTGTGTAGGATGTAAAATAAAATTAATTTTTAATATTAAATTTTATGTGTAAAGCGATATGCCTGTTTAAAATTAAAGTAGGTTAATTTTGACCTGCCAAACAAACAGGAGTCATCACATTAATGTAAACTATGACTAATTACTGAAAAGTAAGGGTGTTAATATAGAGCAAAAATAAAAAACCGCTTAAAAGTTGAACCGATTTTAAATCGAGTCGATTTAAATGTGCTGACTAACGAGCCAAAAGTTCACCTCGGTGATAATTTCGAGCCAATTTTGAGCTGAGTAAGCTCGGCTCGAGATCAGTTTGATTTAAAAACCATATTATATATACATATATATATTTTATAATATATGTTAGAATATAAACCAAGCCAAATTGAGCCGAGCATACTAACTCGAGATCAGCTCCAAGTTTTTTTCAAGCCAACTCGAAAATGACTCGAAGTCGATTGAGATCAACTTGAGTTGGCTCGAAGTTGAACCCAATCGACTTTGAGCAGATTTCAAGTCAATCAAATTTGATTAATCCGATTTTAAACTGGTATTAGCTCAATTCGAAGTCGGATCGATAACAGCCCTACTGAAAGGCACTCTTCAATATTCACAACTAATTTGTGTTAAGGAGCATTTAGTTCATGTTATTTTATTGGTATATCATATCATCTAAATACTTTGATATTTAAATATTATTTTTAAAGTAATAATTTCATATTTTTGATGATATAATTTATATATATCATCAAATCTAATAATTATTATTATTTAAATAATATGATGTAATATTAAGATAATAATAAACTAAATGCCTCCGTAATACCCTAATATAGCATAATAGCAAAGAGTCATAGGTGTTTTAAGTGTGATAACTGTTGATATCAAGCTCATCTAACGAGAGAATCACTAGTGCAATTCTAAATCTCATGTAGAATTAAAATCATAAAAATTATGTCTCATATATAACTAATATCATAAAATTATAGTATATGTATAATAAATATTGTAATTTTATATCATTTTAGTAGTTAATATGTAATATTAAAATTTTAAATATCAAATAAGTAAAATTAGTAAGTTATAGTAGCATATATATATATATATATATATATATATAATTGCTTACAAATTTTTTTAATAAAATCTTATTTTCTTTTAAATTATAGTTTAGTTTTAATATTAATTTACATTTAAAAGAAAAACTATAAGTATAATTAATTATAGTAAAGTAATAATAACAACAAAAGATTTACAAAGATGATGATGGTCTGCAGATGTTCAACTTCAACAATGATTTAGTTTAATATAAAGAGCAGATGGTATTTGTCAAAAGCCATAACCACACTTTGGCAAGTAGAAGCAGCAAAATATTTGAACAAGGATGGAAACACACAGCAACTTGCAAGATTGAAAGCATAACAAAAGAACTTTGAAGGGATACCATCAACGAAGACCTGGATGTAAGAGACTAAAGAGATGCCTTTATTCGACGATAGACAGCTTATTTCAAATGATCTGAACCAAGAACTAATGTCAGATTCCATTAGTATCATCACTTACAACTACAAATACAAAAAAAAAAATCCAACCAGCCACAACAGATGAGCTTGATATCAACAGCTACTCATTGTAACGTACTGTTAAGCTTATCATCTTATACACACTATAAAAAAATGTAAAACCCATTGTGCTGGGGTTCGCATCCAGAACTCTCCACTTCTCCGTTGAAGTTCATAGCTCTATTTTCGTATATTCACCCTCAATCATATAATGAACTCGTCAAGCCGTTGAGCATACCAAAGGTATGTTTTTTCCCAATCGAGTTTTTCCAAGTGTGCTATTCGTCTATTTTCTTCTTTAAAGGCTCGTACAAAGGAATCGCCACCATTCAATAACGATTTCCAGATGCACATTAAACAATTTGGAGCTATATTGTTGCAGATTCTTGCCTGATTCTGATCCCATCTGATAATAATGATCCACCAAGGACTTGAAAAGTTGATGCACATGCACCATCAAAATTGACACTTGGGAGGGACTTATAGGGCCTTCCTATGATGGCGTTATATGATCTCCTCAAAATTGGTCTCATCTCCTAGAATGACTGGCAAGGTGACTAGGCGAACTTTCTCACCTGCAAAAGCAAAGAAGGCCATCCAAAGGAGAGTACACACCTTTCGTCCAGGTCCATGACTTGAAGGCAAATAGAAGAATATATCCATGGAGCTTCCCATATTGAAGAGCAGTCTGACGAGCTTAATGTTAGAGACCAATATAGTGAAATGATGATCGGGTCGTCATAAACATTTTCTTCTCTGGGCAAGTCCTCTGGAACAAACATAAGAAAGCTTACACATGGCATAACAGAAGAACTTCAAAGGATACCCACAACGATGACCTGAACCTAACAACACCTTCCATGGTGGATAGCTCATTTTGATTATCAGCAGATCTTCAGACAGGCAGTAACATCAATCCATTATTTACGATACGACATTCATCCATTACAACCACAACTACAAAGGAAATATCGACAAATGCTCAATGAACACCACTAAATGACCGCTACATCAAAGGAACCATCAGCAGCAGGTCTTACGACTAAAGAATCACATCTATTCATTGCAAGGGCATTCTACAAGACCATTCATTATAATACACCAGGAGGATCATCTTATCTCTTGTAAAGTTCAAGACTCCATTTTCTTGTATTAACCCTCATCAACCATTTAGTCAGTTCTTCAAGCCACAGAGTACACCAGCACTGCAGTTTTTCTCAATAGGTTTTTCACAATAAAAGTGTGTGATTCCTCTGTTGTCTTCTTTACCTTTTCATCAAACACTGAATCACCACTGTCCATTAACTAGTCCTGGTTTCCACAACAACAATGATATAAAAGTCTCATAGAATGCACTGAATACAGATTAACAAAGTTTGTGTTTGCATTCCACAAGTCAATAAATAATTGCATAAAGGAACGACCTCCAGCTACATAAAACGCGAGACATTCAAGACAGTAAACGTCAAGCTGAACTCCAAGATCATCAATCAAGAGCTAGGGACCGCATGCAAATTATCAGCTAACCTTTCCAGCCCCTCTCGCGCCAAAGTTAGCGAGTCATCGGCCTTCAGCGCCATCTCAAATGTCGCCCTGGCCCGTACCGCCTGCCCCATTTTCTCGTAGCACTCGCCAAGCAAACCCAACGCCTTGGCGTTCTCTGGGCTGAGCCGGGCGGCCTCTTCGAGGTCCTCGACAGCGTGTTCAAGGCGGCGGGAAAGCGAACGGCGGCCACCACTGGTGAGGGCGAGGTGGATCTCGGCGCGTTTCAGCAAAGCATCGGCGCGGTCACGGTTGGATAGTGACTTAGCAGCAGGTGGGGAGAGGGCGGTATCCAGTGTGCGGATGGCGGCAAGGCGGTGGCCCTGAAGGTCAAGCGCGAGAGCCTTGAGGATTAAGGGGGCAGCGTCGCGCGGGTCAGCATTGATGGCGAGATCAGCTTCGGCAGCAGCAGATCGGGCAAGAGAGAGAGACTTTAGGGAGGAGGAAGCGCGAGCTTGGGCGAGGAGCTGAGCGCCGCGGACGAAATGGCGATGAGTTTCATTGGATGAGTTGCGGCGGTGGCGGAGGCGCGACAAGGCGTGGCGGGGTACTGAGCGTAGGGCGAGGAAGATGCCAAGAGCAAAGGCAAAACTTAGAATTTGGAGAATTATCTCCGTCGCCCCCATACGATTGAAGGAAGAAGAAGGGAGAAGCGGAACCTCGACTTGCTCCTGATCCAAACCCTAAAAATAGACAACGGAAAAGAAAGCTGCTGACCTGGCCCCCAATTATGTGGAATACTTGAAATTGTCTAACTTAGACGATAAATATTTGGGTAAATTATATTAAAGTCTATAAATTTAAGGTACCATATCATGCGGGTTAAATATGTTTAAAATTTTAGGATTTTTACCCGTATGACACAAAAAACTTCAATATTTACTTATTAGACACCCTAAAGTTAAATATTACATGACACACACTTATTTATTTTAATTTTACAACCAACACACCCTAGTTAAAAAATTTTTACATTTTATTTAATTAAACTATACTTAAGTTATGTTTTAATTTAAATAAAGTTCATAGGAATAAAATCTAACTCTCGGTGCACCTTAACTTAAATCTTACATGTTAAAAATTATTTAAATCTATTATTTATGTAGAAAATTTTAAATCTAATCGTTAGATGCTCATCTTAACGATTAGATTTAATTTAAGATACAAAAGGGGTTAGATTTTATTCCTATGAACCTTATTTAAGTTAAAACATAACTTAAGTATGATTTACTTAAATAAAATATAAGAATTTTTTTAACTAGAGTGTGTTGGTTGTAAAATTAAAATAAATAAGTGTGTGTCATGTAATATTTAACTTTAGGGTGTCTAATAAGTAAATATTGAAGTTTTTTGTGTCATACGAGTAAAAATCTCAAAATTTTAATATATAAATTCCTGACTTTTAGTATAATTATTAATAAAATTTTATTATAATAATTTATCAATAAATTTTTTTAAATTTTTAATTTTATTATCCTTTCTTGCACACATGTCCAAGCGGCTCCCTCGTAAGGGGAAGAGGGAGAAAGAAAAAGAAAAGGTGAGGAAGGGAGGCAACTGGCTCTTCTTATGCAAATGGTAAAGAAAGAGCGCCAAAATAGAGGAGCAAGCGGGAGGCCTTGAGACTTCCCTTATGCCAACTCCCCTACACACAGGAGAGAGAGGGGGTGGAGGGGATGGGCGGTCCCTTGACCCCTCTATCGGCTCTCTACGAATAGGCAGTAGAGAGAGAGGGTGAGCAGCTTCCCGCTCCCCTTCCATCGGCTCTCTGCACGTAGGCAGGATAGAGCTGGAATGTGAGAGAGAGAGAGAAAAAAAAAGATAAAATTAAAATATTATAAAAATTTAACAATAAAAATTATTAAAAAAAAAACTCAATTATGATTATATCAAAAATTAGATATTAAAAATTTAAATTATGGTATTAAGCTCTAAATCTAAAGTCCTGTATGTATTATTTATTTTTTGACGGGGATAAATATTTAATTCTTAATATATAAAATTTGGAGTATATTCATATCATGTTTATATTTTAACATTATAAAGATTGCTGTTCGTTTCAAATATGAAATCTAAAAAATATCATAGTAATTCCCTGGTGATGCATTGACATTTATCAATTTCTATTTCTAAAAAGAGTTTTGATTTTTTCCTTGTCCTGAAGAAAAAATATATGAATAGGATGATCATACATTCTATAACGTAGGCTTTAACAAATTCTATACTGTAGATTTTATTGTACTTCTAACAAATTTTGGCATAATAATGGATCCGTTTAGCATATAAAAATAGATAACATCAAATAGGCAAAACATTTTTTTCAAATGTCTAACAAAAGAGCTAATCTCAAAATTATCTTAATATTTAGATATCTTAAAATCTAAATATTATTTTTTAATAATAATTCATCTTAATTGTATTTAAAATTTGAAATCATTTATTGGCGATGTGTAGCATTACTCGAGATAATTATTGTGGAAAGCCTCTTCCCATTTTGATATTATGCTGAGGCCATTTATGACATACAAAAATTTAGGTTCTAACTCCTAGAATTTGATGAAGGCCAATTTATCTTCAACTTAACAAAATTAATGTAGAGAAAGTGCACTGTATAACACAAAGTAGATAAAACGTCCCAGGGTAGAGACATTATAAGAGAGTACTTGAGTATCTAAATTTTTTCGATCGAACAAAACACTATTATGGAGTAAGAACTGTCAAAAAAAGTATAGCCTTCTACAAGTTCAACTTCAAAAGGTCAAAATCGAAGCCCGCCTATGAAAACCTCCCAAAGGCTTTAATTTGGAGATTAAGTTAAAGAAACAGTGATCGATAGAGCTCGAAAAACAACCAAACACTATAGTGTAATAACATGAACAAGATTACTATTCCTTCAAAAGGAGAGACATACAAGATATAAGTGACGATAATTCTACCTCTGTTGCTGACCCAAAACCCTGCCACCTGATTCTACCATGCTTATCATTGAGGAAAATATACCTGCAGAGCAGCACTAAAAATTTTATTTTTTAAATTTCTTGTTTTTTATATCCTAAAAAAAAAACTATTGTGCATAAGCACTTTTCAAATGCGAGATTAACAGATGGAATAAGGTAAAGGAAAATAACATTGAGCCCCAAAACTTAACCACCAAAGGTTCTAGGACCTTTGGGCATTGGTTTTAGCCAATAGTTAAGATTATACTATTCTCTCAATTAGTAAATAAATACAATACTCAAAAGTCCTAGAACCATTGGGGGGTAATTATGAGACTTTGTAGCATTGTTTGTAAAGGAAAATAATTCACTAAGGTAAAATACCCGGTCAAAAGATTCACTATTTGAAGCTTCTTGCGTATGTCATAGTGATCCCCGAACGAATATACAATCCTTCGCTGAGGATTGTCAGATCTTTTTGCTACTTTGAGGAACAATCTTTTAAAAAGATTTGATGACAATATCCAAGATTCTACAAATGACACCTAAAAGAATATAGAAAAAGAAAGAAGGTTGCCTAAATAAATCATTGGAAAAATTGCTTTCATGTAACAGTGGATGCTGTGACAAGCACTTCTTCATATGTCTATTCATATCAAACTTCAATGGTGATTAAAAAGGAAAAGTAGCTGAACCTATAAAAAAAAGCCTTTCCAAGTACCTCATATAGTCGGATTTCCGGTGAAGTACTAAAAGCATTTAGAAAGGGTATACTCCATGATTCAGCCATCCTCTGTTCAACAACAGAAAGAATGATAACTTCAGATTCCATCAACGATTATTGGAATTATATTGTGCACCTTCGTCTACCGTTGAACAGAATAAAAGAAAGAGTTGCAAATTATTATTGCACAACACATACTTAGGAAAAGCATAATATGCATCATGAAAAAGAACAACTTTAGATGTGGTATACCAGATTTACTAATCTAGTATTAAGATCAGATCACCTAAACTATAGATCTTTAAATATTCTGACCAATCTTAATGGCATTAGATTGTAAGATTCAAGCACTATTTGTTTACCTAGTTTAAAATTAACCTAATTAATTTTAATACATGACTCATAAAATTTAATATTAAAAACTAACTATATTTCACATCATACATATAATTCAAACAAAAATAATTTTATTTCACATCCTACACACATGCCAAAATAATAACTAACTTATATCACATCCCTCAGACATACTAACATAATAACTAATTTTACTTCACTTTATTTATAACTTTCAATAAAAAAATTATCTTCATCCAAGTTTAGCTTTAACTTTGTTAAAATTAAACTTTGTAAACAAACAAACCCTAAAGAAACATTTACCAACCAATAAAGAAAGTACCTTGATTCGTAACACTGAAAATATATAACAAAACTTGAAATTAGCTTGGAAAGCTTCGCAGTCAAAATCAACGTCCTAACTAGAAAATGACATGTATTGGTCAATAGTTCTTCATATAACATTTAGTTTTATCTATCAGCATTAAGAGCTCAGTGATTGTTATAGCTATGAAGTCTTCATTAAAAATCTCATCGTCCAATGTTCCAACAGAATCATATGACCAGTAAATTAAACTTTTTCTTGAAATTAGTAAATTGAAACTTTTTTCTAGTCAAGAGTAAACAAATGACTTGAGTGGTCACAGTGAAGTTCAAAAAATACAGAGTGGTTCATATTTAAGTCCATGTAACTATATGTTATTGTGCACTAATCAGTTTTCATCAGGGTCTTTGAAAAGAAAATTCTAGACATAGAAATAACAGAAATATCTTTCAATCCACAAAAATTAAAAATATGCAGATGAACGGACATATAAAAAAAAATGCAAAAAATATTTTTGGGCATATAACAAGAAGTAATCTAGAGGATAGATATTCATTTATCCAATAAATATGTAGGAGGGAACAATTCCACATGATACAGTCTACCTGAGAACTTGCTCGAAAGGAAAGACATATTAATGTGGCAGAAGAAATGATCTCTGGACTACTGCTACGTACGTCCTGGTCAGATATGGGCAGTCTAAGACTACTACCATCTGAAAAATTCACTTCCAGGTCAGGAAATTTAATAGCTTCTGCTGATGGAATAAGAGTTTTACTTGCTGGGGCAATCTGCATGTGTTCATATTATCAAATCACAAAAAGATAATTTACGAAAACAGGGAAGATACTCTCAATCTGTATTATAACAATAATCATACCATTAAAATAATCTCACACCTTGCCACGATGTTTTTGGAATTCTGAGATGTCAGCAAAATATCCTCTGCTTAATTCATCTTTTCTGCAACAGAGAAAGAAAGCATTGCTTTAACAAGCAGAAACAAAGCAAACAAGTATCAAATATATTAGGAACCAGCTAAAGACATGATTAGTGTCAGAAGTCTTCAATTTTTAGGTTGTGAAAGAAGAAAGAAGAAAGAGAAAAGATGTTACGGACCATGGGGTTGAGTTTCAGTAAATTGCTATAAAGAGAGAGCATAATTCAATCAGTGTAAAGCATTAGTCCTGCTTCTAGAAATATAGGAGCAGAAATTTATTGGATGAAAATATCAAGGGCACATCTTATTCTCGTTTTCTTAAAATCAGCTTTACATGTCGCCACTTTATGCTAATTGGCATGAAACCCTACACAGTATGTCCCATGCTCCGGATTCCCTTCAAGTTTGGTGCCTCCTAGGAGAGAACCATCAAAGTGGCTGTCAAATTCATAAACAATGGATAGGATCCAGTAAGGACTCATTGTATGAACAGGCCAACCTTATCATATAACCCAAAGCTGAGAATTAGAGCAGGTAGCCTATGATGAAGATCAGAAATAGGCAAAATCTTGATGTTGTAGCGACTATGGATCAGAATGTAGTGTAGTGCATTCCACATTCGATCCACATTTGCAGATGATCAAAATCCAGCAAGTTGCATAGCAGTTATCATGTATCAAGAGGTCTTGATGTATGAAAAGGGCAAACTTATCATATATCCCAACGCTGAGAATTAGAGCAGGTAGTCTAAATCTTGATGTGCGACCACAGATAAGAATGTAGTGCATTCCACATTCCATGCACATTTGCAGACGATCAATGATTTTAATGCCACAGAATCAAGGAGGCATCATAGAGCCATCACAAGTGCAACTTGAAGCATTCTTTGAAGACGAAACACATATCGGTTAGATTTGCTTTCGTATTAGCTTCTAAAGAAAGTTGATATATTTTATATACGGAATCCAATTTTGGATCAAGTTAGGTGATAGATCATACTTATGATCCACAAGCTGTAGCTCTTGGAAAGTCCTATAACATTTATGCTGGTAGCCATAGGTTTCGGATAACCCTAAGTCATATGACTCATATGCTACACTTGATCAATCAAGTTCTGCCTTGGCACTGTACCATAAGGGAAGTTTAGAAAATAATACGCATAAGCAGTCATGCCATACGGCACAAACAAATTGTTGGCATTTTTCTGAAGAATTGTGCATATTACATCAATCCCTATTTGTCGTATGCCACTTTAGAAGTGGTACCCAAATAGAAAAAGAAAACTGCTGAGAAATGTAGAGATAGATGTAGGTGAACAAACCAGGGAAGAACAGAAAACATGGAATCGCACACCCAAAAAATCATAAAGATAACGACGTTCACCTACAGCTAGAGATTTGCCTTGATAATACAAATCTCACTAAAAGAAGGGCATCACAAATTTATAGGGACCATGAAGAGAGAGCAACACGCAACACAGAAATAAATGTGGCATCCAAATGAAGTCATCCTCAGAAGTGCACTAATCGTAACCTATACAGAGTCTATATAGTACTCTGAAAATAGAAGCAAATATTTAGAATGCCCATACAATATGGCGGAGGCATCATGTTAAGCAGACGTGTCAAACATCTCTACAACACCGATTTGATAAGGATGTGAGGTGAGTCATACACTGGGCCTCAAGCTTTGAGGTCCAATTACTAAGTCGAGAATGGACTTGACCGTGAGTAATCTGACAGCAAAATCAAGGTCAGACCTTGACCATGAACACATCTTATTCCAAATATCAAATACTGGCTCACTGAATCAACATAGAAGATTAATAGAAAATACAATAATAACCGCTAAAAATAAAATGTCAAATAAGCCAAAAACAAATATGAAACTAATTCTATCATAATAAAAATAAATCAACTCTAAAAATGACGAATCTTTTTCTCTCCCAAATCATCTCTAAATTTGCACCAAATCAAGCCAACTAAATGTAGAAACCAATAATGAACCATAGATGTAAAGATCTCCAATCAACATAAATAGAATATGGAAAGAATCAAATCATAGTGCCCCACCAACAATTAAATTTCTTCTTGGGATTATTTGAACTAGATCTACATCACGAAGTCGTATCTCTAAGGCATTGTGTTGCCTCTAAAGCTGATCCATAGCAATATTGTACACTCATCAAAATGTTCACCTGACTAATCTTAACTTAGTGAATCTGCCTAGATTTCTGCTGGAGGTGGTACAATTCATGTGATAAAATTGTAACATCTAGTAATAAAAATTGTAATTATTTGAGTGACTAATATGTAATATTAAAGATTTAAAAGTTATATATATAAAATAGTTAGATTTTAATAGTATATATATAATTGCTTCTATATTTATTATTTTTTTTTGCAAATATTATGCATGAAAATTGAACATAAACTACCGAGCCATAGTAGTTTAAATGCAAATAGGTCTTTTAACATTAATAAAGAGACTCAATGAAAGATATTTTCTGCAACTAATGAACTAATTTGATTAATTTAAAAATTAAATTAATATTGTATGTTTTGTCCTCTCATTAAAAATAAGGTTGAAGGTAGACCTGGGCATCTATCGGGCTCGGACCGGGTCACCCAGTTAGTAGGTTAAGTCACACCCATACACATATATTCGGGTCCATTTACATGACCAAGCAAGGTTTCGTTAGAGGTAATGTTTTGTTTGAGAATAACTTTCTGTCACGATGGAGACAAAATTTTGTAATCCTTGGCACCAACACCAGAACTCAGGAATACTCCTTTCTTGGCTCTCTATTGACACTTCACATCATTAACATGATAAACTGGACAACCCAAAACTCGAAGGGTTACAAAATTTTGAGGTCGTGCTTGACCTCTAGCTGAACCTCATCAGGTATGGAATGTCAGGCATCATATGTCTGCCATTGATCTTCAATGATGTTCATCAAAAAAAAAAAAGGTAGGGCTTGACCTCGAACCTATGAAGCACGAGTACGATACGGCGATACGGATACGATACGATACGGATACGGCGATACGCCAAACTTCAAAAAAGTAGGATACGGATACGTCAGGATACGACTGTTATATTTATGTATAATACGTCATATTCTCATATTTAAAATATAAATTTATGGTAGATTATACTGGCTTATACATTTTGTTATAATTTTCAAAAATATCTTTTAAATTTTTTTTAAAATTAATTATATATTTTTTAAACGTTATTAATATCACTAAAAAAATATTAGACAATTAAAGTACAAAAAATAAAAATATCTTTCAACAACTATTGAGTTTTAAAAATTTTAAATTAAAATAATATTTTAAATTTATTTAATTACTTTCAACTTATCACAGATCATCTAAGTGAGATGAAAGTTTAAATATATTTCAGTGAATTAGTTTAAGTTTTAATTTAAATCCGATTTAAATTAATTAGCTCAATGCAAACGACATATAATTAAAAATAACATAGATAATGTGACATAAATTCATATATGCTAATCTACTTAAAGTAGATATATGCTCTCCTCTCTCTGAGTGTTAACTAAATAAATAAACAAAATAAAAAGATTAAAGTTCTATCATTTTCATAATATGAGTTTGATTAAAGTAAAAAGAAAGTGATCGGTGTCTAACAGAAGCAAAGATAGTATGGTTCATATAGAAAAACTAGATAATACAGTTGCTTGCAAATACCAAAAATTTTTTCTATTGCCGAAACACTAGCGTGCATTAAACATTTTGTAATCTCAATTATGTGAGTTCAGTATATCTCTCAATCTTATTATTTGAGTCTATGCGTGAGTTGTGTTTTATGTATAATATATTTTTTATTTTTTATCGTGTAGGCCAAACCAACTGTTTCAGCATTTTTTTCTTTAATTAGAAGTATCGAAGAGTATCGGGCAAGTATTGAGCAAGTATCGGGTAAGTATCGGGCGAGTATCGGATTTTTAAAAATAAAAAATAAAAATTGATACGCCACGTGGCGTATCGGATACGTATCGGTGGAGTATCGGGGAGTATCGGTATCCGATACGGATACGATACGGATACGTTAGGCTCCACGAAGTATCGGTGCTTCATAGCCTCGAACAGATCCTGGTCTGAATATCGGCTATCAGATGTCAGTGCAATGACGTAACCAACACCAATGATAAGGATTCAAGGCAAGCTAACAAAAAGTAGGAGAAGGCAACTGATAAAAAAACTCACCTCTAAAGGATTTGGGAAGGATATAAAATAACAAGAATTATTAACAAGGAAAGATCAGAACATTATAAAGTTCTGCCCTCATGAGCGTACAGCACTAAGGAAAATGCTTATACTTAACAATCATAGGAAAAACGTCATCTTTTATAAGAGCATTTTCAAGTCAAATTGCTAGGGTAAATAATTACCAAGTCAAATTCAGCTGTAGACTATTAGCATTTGACCTGCCTTATGACAAAAGAGGTTACAGGTACTTACAGCCTAGCTTTTTCCTTCTCGACAGCCTCCTTATCCACCATCTGAAGAAGGAAGAACAATTCCCAGTGTCAGATACTTGCACCCTTAAATCCCGATAGGGCTGACAGTAAATGAAACGAAGAAACCTTATGGAGATTGATGAAATGCTGGCGAAAATGGATCAGATGGGAGCATTTTGGATGCCAAGAATCTACGCCAACGATGGCGGAGTTTACAATCTTCTTCGAAGAGAGCAAAGGTAAGGCCGCATCTGCGAAGGTCTTTGGTGGCAATTGCAGCAATCGTCTTAGCATCTTAGGACAGAATCAAAGGATGACACCTACAACGCCGAAGTTCCAGGCCGACTGCCCGACTGCCCGACTGCAAACCCTATCGAGACCTTCACGAGATTTATGCCCCTTTGCTAAAAAACAAAACATGAGAATTTCCAAAAAATAATCTTAAAAAAAAAAACCACCAGGTTTTAAGAATTTTTTAATTAATTATGAAAAGTTTTTATAATTAATCTACTATTACTATTTAATTTATAATTTTTAAAAATCTGCTAAAAAGTTCCTATAATTTTACCTAATATTACATACAAAAAAATATTTATCAAACTTTAATAGAATTTCAACTTCTTCAAATTTTCATATTTGCATCATTACAAATTCTATGTTATTCATCTATCGCTACCCCGTCAACACTGCTTCACCATCGTCGCCTGATTGACGCCACATTGCTACTACCGCCATCGCCTCGCTAGGAAAGAGAGGGGAAAAAGAAAGAGGGAATGGAGGTGGCAAGCATAGGCAACCTGCCACTCTCCGAGAAGGCGCCTGCGCTCCTACATTGGAGGGGAGAAAAAGAGTGTGTGTGTGTGTGAGGAACGGAGGGAGCCTGCAGCCCCTGGCACTCTCATGCACAACTACAGGGAAAGAGAGAGTGAGAGAGCGAGAAGACATATTTCTATGATCACATTTTTCAAGATGCCATATAAATATGATAAAATATATATACACCAAGAGGACTCATATATACAAGAATGTAACTTAGTTAAATGAAAAGCACACACTTTATTGATATTATAAAAGAATTATTTACCTCAAAATAAGTCTAAAACGATCCAAGGATCACCTCGAATCTCCTGCTTCCTCGGCCTTAGTCAAACCTAAAGTCAAATATATATTTGAATTATTCACTACAAAATAACTCAAATAAATTCATGTAATATATTTTTTAAATGTCTCCAGTTAATCTAGATAATATACATAAAACTTTGTGTATATACAAATTAAATCTAAATAAAATTACAAATTTATTTCAAAAAATAATTAGGAATATCTATTTAAACTAATATTACAGAAAATATTTTAAAATTCAATGAAGACACAAAAAATTTCTCAAACTAATAATTTAACCTTAAGTATATCTTTGCTCTGAGATTTTTTTTTGTTTGCCCTGTTTGGCGCAAGAATCAAAACAGGACTAAAATAGGACCAAATTGGTACTAGTTTAAAAAACAATAATAATAATAATAATAATAATAATAATAATAATAATAATAATAATTGTTGACGTAGGATGTGGGGGTCCCAGGAAACACCGAAGAGAAAGAGAGTTCCGGGAGACGGCGGCGCGCAAAGGGGCGAGCCTGTTAATGGAGGCTCAAGGAGAGAACCAGTTCAGAGCATTCAGAGAAACACACAGAGATTTAAGGTGGTTCAGGGAGAAAATCCACCAGTCGATCAGCGAAGAAGTTTCACTAATGGATGGAGGTGGCCATGAAGGCTAATACAAAAAGCTTACAAGAGGAAAAGAGAGAAAGCAGGAGAAAGAGAGCTTTTCTTGTTCTCAAGTTCCTGTTTTACAAGAGGTGATAGAGGAGTTCTGCTCTTCTTGGGATCAGTCCTCCTCCTTCATCAGTCTTGGAGAAGGCCGGTAGTGGTGGATGAAGCAAGTGACCTCTCCTCCTTTGAAGTCTGTTCCTTGGTATTTGTAGGCAGGGATGGTGCAGCTTTATCCTGATTTTCCGGAGAAAAGAAGGTGGACAAATTCTGAACTTGCGCCACTTGTCGGCCATTGGAGGGACCAGAGTCAGTAAAGAGAGCTTGACCTTTGGATCTTGGTACTGTTTCTGGGGATCCGCGTAAGCTGGGGCATGCGGACCCTTGAATTGCGAGTCTGGAGGAAGCATGTTGCTTTGGAAACAGTGCAGCCAGAGCATGCTGATAGTGATAGGTATGGCTGAGAAATATCATGCCTGATGTGGTTGGGAGAGCTGTTTGAATAAGGGTCATGCAGAAGATTAGAGGTTAGAGGTCCCAAACCTCTCCCACGAGGTTAGAGGTTAGAGGTCCAAAACCTCTCCCATGAGGTTTGGAAGACTAACACAGCCACAAAAGTTAAAGCATGATGTTTTAAGATGGAGCACCTCGTGTATGGATGAGATGCAGCGCTGGAGCCAATGTCAACATCTATAAATTATTTTGCCACTACCTTAATCCTCACATGATCATTTTTACATTTCTTGAGCTGTTGCCGACTGAGATGCAAACAAGATTCAGTATGAATTTAGATTAAGATATGTCTTTTAACTAAGATTTTATCAAATTTAAAAAAATAAATTCAGTATGAATTTGAAAACACTCACAAATAGCTATAATTAGGTTATTAGTCCTTGGACTTTAAGGCACACAATTGAAATAATTGAGTAGATCAGACTCTTAATTAACCATAAGTTAACAAAAAATTCATGAAATGATCCTTTGCATTTTACTTTTCGCAATCAATAAATCAAATGCACTGGAACAGAGTATTCTTGATGCTAATCATATCATTTTTTCAGCAGTCACTAATGAACAAGAAAAAGGTTTCTTCTGCAAGCTTTGCCAGTTTGGGAAGATTGCAATATTACACAATTTGTACAAAGAGAGAGCAACAAGGAGACAAAGCCAATGTCCAAAAACAGCAAAACAGGCTGTAGCTATACGGAGAAGAGTCGTCAAAAGATGATGCCGTCCTGAGCTTGAGAGCGATAATGGTGGCCGGAGGAGGATAGAGGATTGAAGATCACCGGGGCTCCGTATTGAGGGTATAGGAGCATTAGGACAGTCGGGGCGTGGATATATGAAGGGGACAGGCCCAAAGAGAATCGCCGGAGGATGAGGGCCATGGTCAGCTTAGCTTCCAGAAGAGCCAGGTTCTGGCCGATGCACATTCGAGCCCCAATCCCGAAAGGGATGAACGCCATGGAATGTTGGGCCGCTCGGGACACCCCACCAGCAAATCGGGCCGGATTGAACTGAGCTGCGTCTGCCCCCCACAACCTCTCGTCGTGGTGCACCGCCATGATCGGGATCAGCAGCTCGGTCCCCTGAGGTATCTCGTACCCACCCAGCTTGACGCTGGCCTTGGCCCGCCGGATCGTCGCCACCGCCGGCGGGTACAACCTCAGGGTCTCGTTCAGGATCATTCCCAGCTGCACCACAGTTCATAATGAAAAATTTACAACCGAATTGAATTACCACGAGCCGCCCGCCCGTTGACTCGAAGTAGCCAAGGTTACCGTTTTGAGCTTGGCGAGTTGCTCGCGAGAGGGGATGTCACGTGCGCTGCACACGTGGAGGATCTCCTGGCGGGCGCGCTCCTGCCAGTCCGGGTGCATGGCGAGCAGCAGCGTCGTCCATGTCAGCAGGTTCGTGGTTGTCTGCTTCCCCGCGAAGAAGAAGGTCTTGCACTCCTCCACGATCTCCCGCACCGTTATCACCCCAGGCCGCCTGCCAACGCTGGCATTGATCATAAGCCCAAGCAGGTCCTTCGCGGCTGCAGCGGCGGCCGAGGATGCCTCCCCGCCCCCATCCGCCTTGCCATCCTCTACTTCTGCAGCAATGTGACCGGCTTCCTCCCTCCGTCGCCCTACCAGACGAGCTAGACTATGCTGAATTTCCTTGTCAAGCTTCCAGGAATTCGTGTTCTTCTTCGTCGGCAGATATCTTTAATTTATGAAAACAAAAAAAAAGGCAGGAGTTCGGTTCCGAATTTCAATTTGGAAATTGAAACAAAAGTTAATTATTTTTAATTTGGCACCTGTAGCCGGGGATGAGAGCCATGCGAAAGGTCTCGGCCGCGAATAGCATCTGCTGTGCCTGAAGGCGGAAGACTGCCTTGCCGTCGTCGTAGCTCCGGCCAAAGGCCGTCCGGGTGATGGCGTCCTCCGTCACACCCTGAAACCAATCGGAGACGTCGATTTCCAACTGGCCGCTGCCAGCGCCAGCAGCCGACGACGTCGACATTGCTTCCAACCTCTCCACCATGTCCAGCACCGTCTTCCCGATCTTTGGTATCAGAAGCTGCACGCCACGAAGGAGATGAATGACATTGATGAATATGGACAAATATGTATAATTAGGGAGCCAGGGTTTACAGTGAGATTGTCCATGTGGAAGGCTGGGGTCAGCACCTTCCGGCGGCGGGCCCACTTTTCGCCGCGGAGGCTGACGAGGCCCTCGCCCTCAAGCTGCCGCACAAGAGGGTGGGACTCGTAGCGGTCGAAGAAATCGGCGCGCGAGATGAATATCTCGCGAATGAGCTCGGGATCCGCGATGGCAAGCCGGGCGGTGGGTCCGAACCAGAGCAAGAAGGTGGAACCTGGCATATCATCATCGATCATCGGTCCGTAAAAACAGAGCATCAACTTACAACCCAAGCTATTCTGATCATGTCGAGTGTTTGGTGGCGGCTGTAAGGGAGGGATGAGTGAGGTCTAGGTTAAACTGTCAACTAGCTTTTCATTGGAATAAGAGACAGCCGACCAAGAGGCATTAGGCGATCTTAGCATGGGGCCATGGAAAAAGAGAGATAACTACTGCCCAAGTTTTATTTGAAGCTACGACAGCTGCGCATGCACAGTAATTGGTCATTACTAAGAGGTGCTGCTGTAAAGCTAAGGAGACATTTACCTTGCGAAAGCCAAGCATATATGACCACCATATGCTGCTGGCCTCGCAAACAGACACGAGCAGTGGAGGAGAAAGAGACGCAAGAAGATCTATAAGGCCGGCCATCACATAATGGGAGACCAAAAGTAGGAAAGAAAACGAAATGAGCAGAGAGACCAAGAAAGAGGCGATATTTGGTGGTTTTGTAACGTGGTCTCTTGGCTAATAATGAGAATTTAGTGGGGAACCGAAATTGAAATCTATGGTCCCAAATTAACATCTGATCCTAATCAGCCTCATAACAGAGGTTTTCATCGAGGAATTTCGGCGAAATGAAAAATCGATCAGGCAGAGCAAAATGAGGAAGATGATGAAGATAATAAGAAACAGAGAGCACAGTTGAGAGCAACCAGTACCATAGATTTTCTTCCATTGGTGGTAGAAGGAGAGGACTCTGGGGAGAACGTTGTGAGACCTCTGGTGCGCCATTGGCTTAGACGATGCCTTGAGCATCAAAGCTACCATCTCCCTCAAATTGCCCGTAAGGAAGCGATAAGGCGGGCCCTTTATGCCTTGCTTCGCGAAATGCTCCTCCAGGCTCCTTGGTTTCCACCATAAGAGCTCGAGCAACTTGAATGCGGCAGCCAGGCACAGCACCGCCACGGCCGGGAGCAGAAGCCACCTCCACGGCCACAATGAAATCTCCGCGCCGCCCATTCACTCTATTTTTAATTACTTGCTTTCCCTCCTAAAAGAACAGTAACTAATGAATCTTCGTTTTCATGGCTCTCTCTTTCTCTTCTTTTTCTTTCTGGCGATAAATGACGATGAGATGGGGTGGGTGCGTATAAATAGGAAGCAGAGGCGGCGCCGTTGACGATGCCGTCACGTTAGTAATTGAAGTCAACGTGGTGCAGAGGTGGAAAACTACATCAAAAGAAAAAAAAACTTTGATGAGGGATCAGAAGAGATCACAAAAGCCTTTGAAAGGAGAAATGATAATGGTATCACAATCACAGATGATGAAGAATATAAAGACTGCATCACTAATGAGGCTGTTCCAAGTGTAGGGGGCCCCCCCTCCCTCAAAATTCACCACGTTTTCAGAATCTGACTCAAAAAACTGTTTATTTTATAAGGTCTAATCAGCTATACATCAAAATATTCTCGCACTGACTGTAAAATAATGAAGATTAATGAACTCTTGCAATCTTCCAAGATGCAGAGAAAGTTCTGAAAGAAACATATATACAATGAAAGCTATGTTGTGAGATACCTGACGAGAAATCAGAAAATAAGATAAGAGAAACTTCGATAAAATCAAGATTATACTAATTAAACACATGACGACAATAAATGAAGGAGGCTGGACCTAATTAAATATTATTTGTATGATGACCATAATGTTCCATTTTTTTTTTTAGTGAAAATTAAAAATGTATTCAATGTTTGGTTCATGTTCAACTATAGTGCACAATTTTAATGAAAAGGAAAAGTTAGGGACCACTACTTTTCATATTTTTCCTTGAGCCGAATATCGGTTGGGCCTGCGGAATGCAGCAGTGGGGTGGGCCATGGCATTCAAGCCTGTTGGGCTGGGTTTCACGGTGGTTCAGGCCCATATTACCATTTTCTGTAGTTGTTCTTTTTGATTTAGTATTGAAGCAACTTGAATCCTTCTATCAAAAAATTTAAAAAAAAAAAAAAAAGAAAAGGTTTTTTTTTTTTGATAGAACAAAAAGCAACTTGATTCCTCTAATTTTGGTCTACATATAATTGTGCTTTGCTTCTTTTAAATTTATCAAATTGATACTTTATATTGCATAATTTTGCTTTTTTAAGTTTTAAAATAACAAAATAAGTTCTTTAATATAAAGTTCTTTAATTTTCTTTATATTACAACCTATATCTACTGCAGGATTTTACCGCATTCCGTGCTATCCTTCACTCAGCATCTTACTAAGTGAAAGTACCAACGAAGCAATCGAGAATAAGGTAATAATGAATATACATTCATTTTTATACTAAATATTCATATTATTTACTCACGCATTATATATTAATACAGCCAAACGTGTATCAAATAAAAATACAAATCAAATCCATAAATCCAACATCTTATATAACGTGCAAGTTCTGTGGTAGAAAAATCGAGGTATCCATTAGCGAAATATTTACATGTACATGGTGCAACAACAAAGGAGAAGCATCTGCACGGTAATATTTTAAATGTTCATACACATTTAAATCTGTATACACACATGTTAAGTTAAGTATAACTACTATTTCTCAGATTGCGAGCAGAAATTGGAATAGAAGATGATACAAGTAATACTTTTGTTACTGTATTTGGAGAACAAGCAGAAAACATAACAAATACAGAAGCTTTGCAAGCAATCCAAAGTGAGGTAATATTTTTGTAGCTTCAATATATATTTAATGATAACATTAATTTACATATCTGATGTCCTTCTAACTATTACTAATGATTGTGTGTTGTTTATAGAGAAAAAGATACAATTCAGAATTACGTATCCAAGAACTAAAACAAAGATGATTCTATTTGAATATTCGACGATATACGCAACAATATAAAAATATTTCAAAAACTACGCTAAGCACTATTTCTATTGTAGAAGTTCAGGACAACGTTCGGTTTAGCAAGAAAAGGTTACATGCAATCTAGAAAGGTATATTAATAGCACAAAAAATGATACTTGTCTTTATGAAGTATTATATTTCAACTTGTTTGACAACTATTATATGATTGCAATGAAGCCAACACTAACAGACATACAAAATGACACGTAACAATAGTTTGTCCATTCAGTTCTTCTCAATTAGAAATCTTAATATAGTGAGTAGAATCCAATTGGTTAGCTTTCAAACATAAATACCTTCATGGAGTTTAATCTGGTTATCTACGTTGTAATTTATTCAATTTTGATATCAATCTTGTGCTAAATTTTATTTATATGAATATTGTTTATCATTTTTTACTAAAATAAACTTTTATATTTCTACAGTATATTCATTTGTCAAAAACATTAAGTACTGTTTCTGCAGTTCCTACGGGATGGACATGATGGCGTTGTTCCATGGAGTTTCTTTTGTTGTTTTTGGCACATTTAGTCTATGGAGAATCTAAAAAAATTTGTTAAATCCTTTTGATACTTAATAGAAAATCATCAATGTTATTTGGATGTAAAAAGTTTGTTAATATTCTACTGATCCTCTATACAATTAAGTCTTTTGCTTGATCAGTAATGTTCCTCTAAAACAAGCTGCTAAAATGAGCTTGCTCCTTGTTTTCTCATCTTCTTTTCATTTTGAGTGTGATCATAACTTTGTTTTCATCGAGTTTACAACAAGTAAGATTTTAGTTTGGTTTTGAGATTATGTCTTGGTTCATTAAATACGGATGCAACCCATTTGGCTGAAACAAAATTTCATGAATTTCATAATTGGTTAGGGATTATGATGTGGTCGGCATTAAAGCAAGATAAGCAGATTAAAGAGCTCTGATTGGAATTTGAATTTAATCCTGTTTTGCGTAGCTAACTCGAACCTTGGATTAGTAATCCTGAAACAAGCATAGTTGATTGAATTATATAAGCTTTGATTTGCTTAAAATTATGATATGACTGCGTATGAATTTTGAATAACCACTTCCTCATTCCTCTTCAAATATAGTGAATCTTGTGACTATTACTGCTGGAGGATGCAGTTCTAAGTTGAGTTGAATCTTGTTAAATTCGTGCGTTCGTTTTGTGTTATGAAAAAAAAATCTGCAGCTTTAAATTTTTTACATTAAACATGTGCTGTTTTCGGTACTTTGCCTTTACTATCCTTAAAGATTATTGTCAAAAATCATTTTTCGATGACTTTTGTGTGCGATTTTCCGATGACAAAGAAAGACAATATTACCCGCACATTTCATTTCTCCTGAAACAACTTCATCACTATTAGGTTTGTCATGTGCAATTGATATTCTATTGTCAATGTGTTAAATTTTATCTTTCAGTTAACATTTCATCATGTTCATTTGTTTGCTTTGGAATCTTTTGCTTTTCAAATATTGGTTCCTTTTCAGGGATCATGCTCATGGATAACTTCACAATTTGAATCTCTTTTGCTTGCATTTGTTTCAAGTTCGAGCTCTGGCCCAAGCAAGCTACCCATAAATGGAATTGGGTATGGGGCTAAACCATAAATGAATTCATCTAATTACATAATATAATTAATTGGGTAGTTAGACGAGTTGATATGCCTTTGACAGACTCTAATCTTCTTATATTTGAAATTACATATATATATATATATATGTGCCTCAAAGATGAATTTTTTTTTTAATTTACTTTGAAAGTATAAATATTATTTTTAAAATTTTCTATCTGATTTTTATTGAACATTTGAAAACTAATTTTCTACAATTGTCTGGGATGCTAAAGCTGTCTCTGCTTACATCATCCTTCAATAATCAAACAAAGTAAATGAATACATTCAAAAATTTTAAACAATGAGACATTAACATAACTTTCAATTTCAAATAACTATATAATATATACAATTATATGTATAATAATTTATATTTAATTATATTCATAATTTTAATTTAAAATTAATTAAAATTCATAAACAGAGCTAATAAGGCACGTGCCATCTAACTAGTATAGATAAAAGGCAATAAAACCCTTTGAAAGGAGCTTCGGCCTTCTGGAACCCGCAGTTGGTCGGAAACCCTTGTTGTTGTTGCCGTGTTCTTCGATTCAAGCTTTCATGGCGCCTTCATCTGATCTAACAAATGGGTATAATTCTTGATTGGTTTTCTTCAATTTTACTTCTTACTAACCCTAGTATCCGTTTTCGTTTACGATATATTTCTTCGCAGTATTGGTAATAGTCTTTAATCGCTGATCCTTTCTTCTTCACCACTTTTTAGAGAGGCTGAAGTAAGGAGACATAAGAGAGGTCCGCCATTCTTGTTGCTGGTACCCCTTGTTTACGCCCCCATCCTCCCTCTCAGTAAGTTTTTGGTTCCACGCTTTTTGTTTTCCTTTAATGGCTTATTTTCCTTTTTCTTTTTTTCCTGCGAGCAGTTTGTTTATATGGCCCGAGTCCCAGGTTTATGCGTGTAGCGTAATTTCTATGCTTTATTTTGTGAAAATTTAATAGTTCGAATTGGCCTTCGGCATAAACCCGTGTTGAGAGATCGACTGTTTTTTGGCGTTTTGGCTGGTGCTTTTGCGCATGGCGCTTATTTGGTGTATCCTTTGCATATTCTAACATTTTATGCTTGTCAACCACTTCAGCTCTTAACTTGGGTAATGTATCATTTATCTTCATATTGCTTCTAATTTACTTCTAAGAAATTATCTTACACGTTGCTCAGATGTTTGAATGTTGTCAATTATGGTGTTGCCTTTGATGATGTGTACGGTTTTGATGGGTCTGCATAAATAACAGGTAGATGAACTGTGTTTTTATACAAATTTTTGCAATATGTGCAAGTTTACCTATTTTCATGTTGTATGTTTGCTTTGGTGATAACTTGGGGGTAAATTGGTCCTTTCAATTATATCGTGAACATCATGTTATATGAATCTTTTATACTATGCTAACTTTTGTGTTTACATGATAGATATATACTCTCTTCTTTTATAAATTGGTACTTTCAATGATTTGTTGTAAATGATGAATATCTGCACTCTCCTTTTGAATTGGAGTTTTTTTTTTTTTAAGAAAGAAAATATTTTTTGTAGTTCATGAAATTGACATTGTTAATAATTTCTTGTCATTTTGAAAGCTTGGTACTGGGACATTAAAACACAGCCATGGTTTGTTACCTTCCTTTGCAGTATAGTTCCTGACTTGTGTTATAGATGCTTAAAACCTCTTGTTTATCTCTTCATTCCGTAACTTCCATTAGTATCTGACACATATATTCTTATAATTTTCTATAATTTGTCAGAGATTACATCAAGTTCCCTAATCGTCTTGCGAGATTTTGATCTTCTTGAAATAGTTTTTGCATATGTATTTTGCTTATCCTTAATTTTTTGTTCAGAACTGATTTGTATGATATAGAGAGCAAGTAAAATCCAGGTCTTTGTGATTTTTTCTATGAGCTTCAACAAACGATGGCCGCATCATCATCTTTACTATTTTTCTGGATAATTTTGTTTCCACTTATTTCATTTACTTTGTTGGTCGAACAGAAGTGCAGCAAAGATAAGCATAACATTCGATTTGATTTTCATTTGATTTGCCTTAAACGGCCATGTTGTTTACTTCGTTAATTATATGTACAAACATCATGTCAGATAGCCAGCCATTGAACTGACGAGCTATTTGTACTTCAAGTGTGAAGCATAGATTGAAGGATAAGTTTTAATAAATGGATTTCAAACTTAGATAATGTGATGGCTTTTGAATTTTTATGTTACTTAGTCATACTGGAATTAGTATTCCTGATTTTAAAGCTATGAGCCAATGCACTATTGATCTGAACTACTCAAGTTCGAAGGGATAGCTGTTGCAGACAGGAAAGTCGAGGAATTCGGTGCTCGATAGAAATTGTTCTTTGTATGTTCTGCTCTTTTTAATGCTATCAGGGCTTACTTTCGTTTACTCAAGGGTGCATGTGTATTTTATTCAAGTTGCTCCTTTGATTCTTCTCAGTATACAACTCTGTTTCACTTGTCCTATAAATTATACAGTATTTGAAGAACAAAGAAATTGAACGGCATGATAGGAGGAAGGAGATCTAGGTTTAGATGTGTTTTATCTTCACTTTGGGATAATTAATCCCTAAGTGTAAGGGATCTTTTGGAAAGTGGGGTAAAGGAAACCAAAAATAAGGGAGATTGGGTCTTAGTTTATGTCAAAACATGTCATTTATGATTTATTTTCAGTAAAGTACTTGAAAGAGGCTTCAAGTTTTGGAGTCATTGATCACCACTCATATGGATGCCACCCCCCGTTATTTATAAGAGAGAGGGGTTGGTCAGATATGGGAATGATCAAATAAACATATGTATGAAGCAAGAGGTATCCCAAGCATTATTTCAACTTATGCATGTGTCTTGGTAAACTGGTCTTTCAGCCTCCAAATCTTCTATAAAAAAGATTGACCATATTCGCCATTCCATGGCTCCATTTGATCCAACACTGTTGGACTTCCTTAGGTACGATCTTGAAACTGTTGTGATTTTTTTGACTGATATTATTTTCTTTGTATCCTCTTTACTTTTTTCGTTCTTTGAAGGCTCAATTCCTTGCTCCACTCATGATTACACATGTATTTTATCCAAATAATTCCTTTAATCTTTTCTACTTATTTTACGACTCTTTTTTCTCTTCTCCTTTTATAAACCATGCTAGTTTGGGTTGGAAAGAAACAAATAAAAAAAGCGGGCTTGGATGAAGGGGAATAGGGATCTAGGGTTTGTTTATGTCATATTACATCTTTATTGATTGAATTTAAGCAAAATACCATAAATGGGTTCTATATGACTTATGATAAATGCTAGTAGTGCCTAAAAGCATTTCAAATAGTCACCATCGCCTTTAAAGTATATCAGTGATGTGAAAAGAGCCATTAACCTTGATGATAACAAGTAATTCTATGATAGAGCTATCAAAGGCATGCTCCCTCACTCCCACTAGTGGCCAACCAAGGTGCACCCAACAGCTACCACCCTTTAGCAAAAAAGGCGCATTTACGAAGTGAGACCTGCTCTATACATGCTAACCATTAAGGGAGCGACAATGAAGTGATTTGTCTTGCCCTCTTTTTCAAGGAGAGAACAAGACCTTTTCAGGTTGAGACCAAAATTGATATCCACTTCTTTGACGTAAGCATTGATGCCACAAAGATTGATACCCGAATCAGTTAATTGGAGTATTTTTTTTTCCTATGATGGTGACACCTAATGACAAAAATCTCTTTGGCTTGCTTTAAACTTACTCATCTATGCATGGTGGAATGCTCATTTTCATCATGGAGAGTATGACACAATGTGGGAGAACTTCAAGATAATGCTTTCTAAATAGTTTTATCTAATAGGATACGATGAAGAACATGGGCATGGATTGCACTAAAAGCATGGCTAATCCTTCCAAGAGTATACCACTTAGGAGCACAACGCTTCAAGCGATCTCAGTGGGCGCATCATTGGAAGAGACCTCCATTTTGATGAATTGCATTGGAAGAGTCCTCCCCCTTAGGAAACCAATCATTTAATCAAAATTTTAATCAGGAACGCTAATTGCTAATTAATTAGCTAATGGAATGACATTAGCTAATTATTAGCAAAAGGGGAGACACGAAAATGCAGAGTTTGATAGTTATCCAGGCTCTAAGCTGGAGGTGGAGTGTGGCTATGATCGCTAGACTCCAACCTGGAGCCTAGCTTGGTTGGAGTCTAGCTTCAGGCTAGAATCAAGTTGTTGTAGCCTGACTCTAGGTTGAAATCTAGCAGTCGAAGGTAGACTCAAGAGATTTAGATTTTAGAATCTACCCATATAAACACACCCCCTATCCAAACTCTACTACATTCTCTCACCTTTCATACTTTTGCTCTCTTGCTGATAAGTCTCAAAATTCAATATTCTTGTATCTTTATGTATTTATTTTCTCTTTTTTAAAATTTTTTTTTGCTTTGTTTCTTTTCATCAAGTTATGTTATTGGTTTTATTTTTTTATTTTTATAAGTTTTAATCAAATCTATATTTGGATTGCATTCCTATCATTATTTTAAAAATATCAAGAGGTGATATATACTACACAAGTAGTGCATTTTAAATTAATTTTTTCATACGTCAAATGTAGAAATTATGACAAACTCAGCAAAATACATTACTGTCAATATGGTGGGAAGCTTGTAATTACACTAGATGTATGTCCGGCATATATATAGGTAGAAAAGCAAGACTAGTTAAATTTAAGACTAATGATAGAATGAATAATATTAAGACAATGATCTTTTATATAATGCATGTTGATTCTACATGTAATGATGTGAACATCATATGCAATTTTTTTTTTTTTTTTTTTTGCAATCAAGTTGAAACTAGTAGCAGGAGAAAGTTGATTATATATAATTATGCAAGTTTTTACTTTTTTGTATTATTCTATTTCAATTCTTTTTTTTTTATATATATAGCTTTTGTTTTTCAACTCCCTCTCCCTTATCTAGAATCTAGGTCTCTCTTGTGTGCACTCACACACCAACACTAAGTTCTACGCTCCTTTGTCCATTTTGCCTATCTTCTTTTACCTTATTCGTCTTAAGTTTTTTCCTTAAACTCTAGAGATTTTTCAATGGAAGAAGACAAGAAGAGGGTGAGGTTGTAAGTTGCAAAAGAAAATATACCTTCTAAATATCAAATCATCGTTTATTATCAGCATAAATAAGTAGTAGCATTTGTTGAACTGTGTAGGCTTGACCATGCTTAGGCTTTGGTATTGTTGGGGTAAATAGGCCTCAAACTGAAGCTTTTAATTTTAGCAATTTCGGGCAATGCAGTTAAAATTATGAAATTTTACCTCAAATATTTGATTATTATTCAAACTGAATTACTAACCTTACATCCCATGACAAGCATGTAACATATAATTATTTAAAGCTCTATTTTAGACACTTCATAAGCACTATGTGTGTGTGTGTTTGTAAATATTGGTATTTGTTGTCCGTTTGATTTAAAAGTGATTATATTTTGGGGGTAAGTTAAACTTTCATTTATAAGCAAACTGAGTCCTTTCTAAAGCAAAAAATAAAAAGAAAGAAAGATAATGGAAATTTGAGATTTATATCTGAGCAATGTGCAAAAAAAGTTCACCCCTATCAAATAGAATAAATCATCTTTGTCAAGGAATTTCGCCAAATTGAAGACATTCGTCGGTTGGGAAAACCTGCAATCAAGTTACCATGAAAGTATAAAAGTACATATCTAAGTGAATAAACGAATATGATGTGTTTGAAAATGTGTTGTCTATTAGTGAATCTATTCGGTTTGTTATATAGCACACATATTTCACTATCAATTTAACCTAATCAACCAGTTGTACCTGAAGACTTCCCTCTTGACTCGAGCTAACAGTTCTGTGCTTCAACTCTCCTCTATTGGTAGTTAATTCATCAAGTATGTCAGCATCACAGACATCCAGATCACCATTATTTCTGTAAAACTGAGCATCGAGCTCCTGTAAAGGGTGTATATTTTGTGAGAGAATTTTTTTAGATATCTCTAAAGAAATATATAGCGTAAATAAGATAAAATCATTTGCTGGAGAAAGAAGACTTTTATAGCATGCATCAAATTCAAAAATAATGACGTGTATGCTGTTATACTTTAAATGAGAAGCTGTGTTCGTGCTTAGGGGCTCCTGCAATTTCTTCATATTCAGCTGCATCGAGCTCCTGCAAGTCCTTTGGATGAAAGAACTTGGGAAAGATATGTTGTCTGATGATAATCAAAATGAAAAAAGGCAACGGAAATAGAATTCCAGCTATAGGTATCCACGTGATACCAAAGCATATTAGGAGATACACAAACTGAAAAAGTGTGAAAGCAGCGATTTGCTTGAAAGGCACTGACTCTACAAAGGATGCATGAATACCTTCCAAAACCCTGCAAAAATAATCACGATAAGTTTAGTGTAAGCTACTGTAGAGGAAAAGGCTTAATCAAGCTGGTAGGAAAATCATTTTCTTTTTCATTGATTATAAAAAATTATGACCAGCTACAAAATTGCAAAGAGTTAGTTTGATTAGATAGGCTCCAATGCTAGTAATCAAGGTAAAACAAATTCCTTGAGAATGTATATACAAACCTGAAATATGCACACATGTAGTAAAACACAATGTCTAACCTCAGAAACACATAATTACACGTTTTTGCAACTTCATATATAAATAGCCTTTGTACTGTTTCTCTCTCTCCTTTTCGTAAAGGAGAAAGTTGAAAAAGCTTGTCGGAAATGTCGAAGAAGGCCTTAAAGAAGAGCATCCCTCTAATTAGACATCAAAGTTACAATGAAGAGGCTCATTGGAATTTCAACCAGACAGGGAGGTTGAAATTGTCTTGTTAAAGGAATGGCCAAAAGAAGCTTGTCGAAGTTTTGATGAGACATTAACATCAAAAACAAAAAAGTTTTGATGAGACAGGAGTTAAAGAAAAGCTCCTTCGACAATCAAAACTAGAATAGCCATAAAGCGCATCCTTATGTCTCTAAAAGGAATTCTCCTCAAGCCTTGTGCAGAGCATGGGGACTTTGGCCATATTAGGACATATGCACATGCTTGCACATTGCACAGGATGACTAGCTCATGCCTACTTGTCAGTCACTTTTTCCCAATAGACATCTTCCAACACTCCTATAAGCAAATTAGAAATTTTGAAAGAACTAGATGACACTGCGACGAGGACAACAGTTCCCCTAAGAGCATGAGGAGTTCTATCGTTGGCAACAAGGTCTAGTCACGAAAACAATTAGAGTTCAGCTTCCTAAAGTCCTCGACAAGAAGGGGAAAATAAAGCAGATTAAGCTTTTTCTTTATTTACCTCCTAGGACACAGTTTTATGTGAAGAAGATCAAAAGCTTAAAGCTTCCAAGTTTGCTAGCTAGTTGTCTGGTATGTAGCAATCATGGGTAAGTATTCCCACGTAAAATCTTGAGCTGACTATTCGCCAATGTTGTACAAAATTCAATGGAGAATAGTGTTGTCTAAAATTTCAGATTTTTTGACTAGTTGTTTTATGAATGAAAAATGTTATATAACCAATTTTCAAGCAGCAAAATCAAGAGCTTCTTAAATTTCCTAGATAACTGCTTAGCCTGTGGCCACCATCACTATAAGTATTTCTACATAAAATCCCATGTAAATTGTTCACTTCAAAGTTATATAAGATTCAATAGAGAAAGGTGTCTCCGCATTTTTTACTTTTTAAATTTTCATTATCAACCAGTGTTATTGAAAATTCAGGTTTTTGGATGAGTTGTTTTTTGAGGACAAAGGATGGAACCAAGTTTTGGGCACCAAGCCACCAATTACAGCAACTACTTTCTTGTAGTGGTCATATAGGTAGCAATGATCATTTCATAGAATATGATTATCTGTTATACGCATATTAAAGTCATCAGCAGAGAAATGATTATGAACTCAATCAATCCAAACGAATAATACTACTAAATTTCACATATAAAATTAGTTTTTGTGGGTTTTTAGGACGCGGATAAAAAAATTAGGGCATACAATTAAGGTTTTATTAAATACTTTGTTAGCATATTTTAAAAAAAAACTCATTCATTAACGATTATAATGGAAACCAATTTCATTTTAGCATCAAAAAGAAACACCAAAAGCTTCTTGTGCCATAAGAAGTATTGCATCTATCCTAAGTTTGTTTGTGTTCCAATTTCCTACATGCGATCTCATAAGAATTGGCATACGAGCAACGTGGAGATTCATTGAAGATCATTTTCAAGCATTAGTAATCCGTTGAAAAATAGAAGGTAGATATCTATAGCAAATTATCTGCTAGAGCCAAAGCATGCACTTACTTGTAACGCCACCTTGGACTGATAAAGAGAAGTAACATTCTTTCCCAGAATTGGTTTCCAGGGAGGCTGTCAATGGCCATATAAGCAAAATAACCCCAGAGAACTGATGTGGGTATTTTCTTAATAACAGGCATCATCCCTAGACAAGCACCAACTAGGATTGACTGAAATAGGTTGGTTACTCTTTGCTCATTCACCCTAACAGGCAGGTGGGCATCTATATGTTTTTCAGGTTCAAATGGAACTTTTGAATCTTCAGTACATGCTTCATTGCTCAAAATAGCATTCTTCAAATCTTTCAACTCTTCAGCTATTGAAATTGCCTGTAAAAGATAAGGATCACAAAATTCAACTTTAGCTGAAAGTGCACCTATCTAGTTGTGCTCTTCTGAATAGATATGTTTGCATTATAAATCTAATATGATTTTGCTTTGTTGGCGAACTTACAGTCTTTCCTTGGTCCATTTCTACGAAAACCTCTTCCATTCTTCCAAATATTTCCAAATTGCTTGCTTTCTGCCTAATGCTTTCCTTTGCACTCTGAACCATTTTCTTCAGGATCAACTGCAAACAGAGATATTATTACTTCGGGAAATAAATCCATCATTGTATTGCTTTCCAAAAAAAAGCTGCATACCCAACCCGAGAGGCACAGAGAGGTCAAGCATACCTGCCTCTTAAGAACAGCTAAACTTTTAGTGTGCATAGGAGACTGTGGGAGAACCCCATTGGAAGGAGGGATTCCAAGCAATCCACAAAACAACACCTGAAATATAAGTCTCTTAAATTTGCAAGATCAAAGCGATGAGCTAAAGAAAGATAAAACAAAGAATGGAAACTTGCAGATAAAAATCAAGCAAACAGGCTGCTGATATACCATGAACCCTAGGATGAAAATATCATAATGATAGGCAGAAGGGTTCTTAAGGTTGAACTCTTTCTGTTGAGCCATCTGAGAAGCGACGCTGTGGTCAAAAAAATAAAGTCCTGCAACCATTATTGCAGGAACTAAGGCACCAAAGATGTATGCTGGGGGAACAGAGAACAAATCCTGCAGATTTTTTTCAAGCAAACAGCTCATTAGCTTTGATCTGGCAAAACTATTTTTCAAGCTATTTATTGAAAATGTTGGAAAACTTTTGAAAATTGTTATAATTCTTCGTGCAAGGTTGTTCCTTTGTGACCAAAAGGTCACAAGTTGTCTGCGAAACAATCTCTCTACTAATATACAATAGACTACCCCTACACATGCAAAGCAAGGAACTTTTGGCATGGGGCCTCCATAATTTTATTATCTGTTTAGAGTGCCTTTATTTACACATCCAATAAAAACATGTGTTGCATGTATCCCTCTATTGGAGGAAAACATTTGTCATCCAATATTTTCCTCGTAATTTAGAATGATTATTTAATGTAAAATTAAAATTCTATATAGTACATGATACGAAAGCTATTTATGAATCTAATTTGGTAATTTTTTCTTTGAAATGATTTAATCATAGATCGGGAAAATTTGAGAAAAATCATAGGAAGACAAAAAAATCCATCTTAGCATTTGGATTTAGTCATATAATTTACTTAGGTGTGATAATTTTGGACTAGAAGCATAATCTAACTTGAAACTGAACCATTTTTAACTGCATGACTGTTTTATATTATACTTGTGTAGGTTATCATAAGTTAACTAATATCATTCTAACAATAGCATACCCATGAGCCCTACGCTTTCCTACACCATTCTCAACAACAATATTTTAGTAAAAAGCGAGAACACTGCTTGCGGCTTCCAGCTCTAGCCCTTGATGTGGCTCCTCCATGGTCCACATCTATGTCACCGTTATAATCTTCGTCCTCAAGCATAGTTCTATTGGGTGAACTAGTGGTCATAGAAATCATTTCATAAGACTTACTATTAGTAGTTATAGTTTATTCTATTTTATTTTTGGATCTTTCTTTATGTCAAATAATGTTGGTGTGTTGTATACGTCATATTTATGTTTGCTATAAGTGGGAGTATATGTGAGAACACAAATGTAAAGCATTACAATGGGCAAGAGTTCAAACAGGTGAAGCAACAAACCAGACGACGCATAGTAGTCAGTGGCAATCTTATTGTATTGTCCAAAAATGAGTAGATGTAACAATTGATCTTCGCACATAGTAGCAGTCGATTGTGCTGTTAATCTATTACTAAACCGGCACAACAATATACCAGTGGACCTGATAGTTATAGAATTCGAACTAGTGGTTTTTCCCTCTTCTCCCATGCCCAAAGCACAATACCGTCATGTTCATCTATCATACATGTCTAAATAGAGGAAAAGGCCTTAAATTTTTAGGGAATTGAAGGACACAATAGTTTAATAATCTGATGATTTTGGGGAATTTTTTCACTAGAGAGCAGATGAAAGGTCATAGACCAGGGTGGTTTCCAAGCCAGACTCAAATCTAAGATAGGTGGTCAATACTCCAAATAAAAGAGGTGCTGCGACTCCGTCTTGGTGTGGTTAGAAGTAGACACACCAGAACCCCTTCAAGGATTCTTTATTGCTTTCCTTGAGATACCCTTGAAGCTGCCATTTATACTAGGTATCTCATGTGTTCCACCTTGATGCATACTTTATGTTAGTGTTCTCTTGTACCGCACGATTTCATGGATGATGATGTTTTAATTTGTTTCTACCATAAATTCTCCATTTCTTATGCATATTATCATGTAGGGCAAGATTATTCTGATTTCCAGTCAAAATTGCATGAAATGCATGACTTGAACTTTAATTTGTATGCTTGAGAATGTTTCCATCTGCAGTTCATACGTGAGGAGTGGTAGTAATTGCTGATTAGAAGCCTGAGAACAAAAACCAGAAGTACAGAAATCTCTCTGTTGATTGATTTTCTATCTATTGATTTCTAGGCCGACACAAAAATCAACCGCCAGCTCTAAATTAGCGGCTGATTTTCCTACCAGTTAGAAAATAGGCTGCCATAAAATAAACCACCAGGAAGTTAATTTGAAATTTCCACATGTTCCTTATTTGATTGTTTTGAGGCTTAAAAGGGCTTATTTGGTTGCATGATAAACATTGGTCATGGCTTGGCCAAAATAGTCATAATATTTAAAAAATAAATAATTATAATTTAGTTTAGTTCAGGTTCAGTTCCAAATTTACTCGAACTAATCAGTTTGGGCCGATTCTCGGTTCTATTCTTCGGATAAACTAGGACCGGCCTGAACCTTATTAATTGTTAATTTTAAATATTATATGTTTAATTAGTTATGATCCTTTAATATAAGGACTAATATTTTCTTTTTCTGATATAATTTGTGATTCAAGATTGAAATTTATAATTTTAACTATTTAAGAAAAATTATTTGATTTTGGATTATTTGTTGTTACATTTTTTATATTAGTATAAAGAAAAATTATATTTTAAGCTTGGAATCAGACCCGAACCAGAACCGAACTAAAAAATTTGTTTTAAGTTCAATTTGGTTCCAATAAACTCGGTTCGGTGCTGGTTTCTGAAATCATAGAACCGAGTCTAATCAGTTCAGTTCGAGTTGTACCCATAATGGAGTGAATGTAGGCACTGTACATGCAGAGCCATGTTACATTCTTGTGTGTTTTTCTAGATGCCAGTTTTCATCTTTCTGTGATCTATGTGTGAAGATATTATAGCTTTCATATTTATCTTATTTTTATTAATTGTTAATTATGTGTGAAGATATTATAGCTAGGACATATGCGCTTGACAATGTTAATTATAATCTCTGGTTAGGAATCATAATTGTAACATCTTGTGATCAAAATGTATAGGTATTATTCGTTTACCTTTAGAGAATTATGCGATGTAAGTACTTTCCAGGAGATCACTTGTCTTAGAACTACTCTAGCTTAGGCACACTTATCTGTCAAATTTCCATCACTAGTCTCACAATTTTGTCTTTTCGATGTGAGACTATTCATCCTCATGCCTCTCTTAACATTCACTAAGTCTAAAAGCATGCCAGGAGCTACTGCTTGCACTAGCAATTTTCTTCTCTTAGGAAATTACTCGATGATCACTCGCCGTCTTCTTAAATCATGAATTGTCACAAAAATTCTCACTAGGATAGGCCACAACAAATACCAACTCTGCAGCTACCATATTGTCGGGATTAGCATCCTAATCCTACACCAAGATTATTCAATTGAAAGATTGATTACATTAGGCGTGTAGAGCATTAATAATGATTTCACCCGCAAAGGGAAGATAGATTGGTATCCAATTTATGTGCGCCTTGATCCTAAGGTGTTCATGGACTGCATTATTGACAAGGACCACTTTTGACTATCAACTTATGTCCGAACAAAATTGATTCCGCTTTGCGAGCATGAAGTTAGTTGGGCATTCTAGGACTTATTGGGTTGATATAGAAATGCAGCATTAAAGAACTAGGCTGTTGCTAGTAGGAAGTTGGGAAGAGATGAAAAATATACTGAAGTATAAGTATTCCCCCTCACGTTGCATGATGAGTTTCTCGATGAGTTGGCCCATTTTAAGTAGGGTACCTCTAGTGTCGCTACTTATGAGTTAATTTGACGAGTTATTTGTCAGGATATACAAGAAGATGTTTGCTATACTATAGCCAAATTTTAATCTATTATCACATACCAAATCCACTAATACTGATTTCACCATAAGGAAACATGAAAGACTTAGCGAAATTGAGGTGCGACTTGAGATGCCAAGCATCGCTATACCGAGTATATTTCATCACTCATAACATGTATATAACAAAATAGATATATACTTAGTATAATGATGCTAGTCGCACCCCAATTTAGTTGTCTTTCATATTTTCTGCGATCAAATTAACATTAGCAAGTTGGGGATGTGGCATCTATGTTGCAATCTAACATCAAACAAGAGATGGTAACTAAGCATATTTACACTCTAGGCATTCCAGTGAACTCTAAACAAAATAATATGTAATAGTGTCAACTACTAGGTCGTTCATGCCTAGCACTGGAGGTACTTTCCAAAAGCCTGATCAGGTTTATTGCTAGATAAGTAGTGTGTGAATCCACCAAGTCTGCAAAAAAATGCTGTTAAGGTTTCTGAGGGTCTAGCCATATTGTTAGATAAGTTCCAAGACGTGTCTTGATGAGTACCTAATGAGTTACCTCCTATGAAGAGCATCTAGCATGTTCTTAATCTTAGTATTGGTTCATTCTTACCAAATCTTCCACATTATTGAATGAATCCGACCATGCATGTATTATTACAAAGGAGTTTTTTCGTAAAAGATTTACAATGCTAACAATAGGGATGTTTACATTTATTCTTTGTAAAATTGCACTAGCTTCTTAAGTTTCTAAAACTACACTAGCTTCAGCTTGCTTGTCTTTTTTTTTAATCTTGCTATATTATCAGTCTTTTGTTTTTATGCTAAAACAATCTTTCTTAATATGCCTTCTTTTCTTACAATAGTTACAAATTAAATTTTTATATTTTTCTTTTTATTTGCATGTATTATGATTTGAGATAAATCGTCTTTTGAAAGATCTCTCCTTGACAACTAATCCTTCTAAATTTTCCTCATTTCTGACACTCTTAAGCTTATCCATTCATCTTTGGAGATAAGTGTTTTACATTTTCCATAAGTTATAGTTTCTTGAACATATGGCATTATATAGCAAAAATGTTTATACAAAGGAGAAGAGTACAATTGTGTCAAAGTCTAATCCTCATGTTTAGTCTTCATATCAATATCCTTGAACTCTAATTATAGAACTCAACTTATTTAACTGAGACTTAATGAACAAATATTCTTGAATATGAAGCAAATACAAAGCTTGTTAGATTGCTTATGCTCATATACATGAACTCCAACTTGAGCAATAATCTAGCCGTGGATGTTTCGTCCAAAACCTCCAACACCTCATCCAACACAGATAATTGATCACTGCAAAAGTTTTTTAATCCACCTCTTCCTTTTCTTGATCAGTTTTGATCAACCCAAAAATTGACTTTGCAAGGACTTGTTAGACTAACATCCTTCTTACTTTGATTTTTCATGGTTTGAAGCCTTAGCAGCCATCAATTTCTCAATCACATACTTTTCTATTATGGAATCCAGGCAAGCAGCTCCAATACCAATTTGTTCGGGAAATTAAGCACCCTTAGCCAGTAGGGATGTAATGGGAACAAAATCAGTTGACACAAATAATGAAAAAGTAGAAAGCAAAGAAATAGAGAATTCATGTAGTTCTGCCCAAAGCAAGCTTATTTCCACATGAAAGGAGAAAGAACATTCACTATTATGCAAGCCGTAATACAAACTGAAATCACACATTAAGGCAAATAAGCACTCAATCTCAGATCACTCTTACATTAATTATACTGACTCTTACAATAAGAAAGCACCGGAAAACTCTATTCTCATAGAAGTACAAATGTCTTGATTATCTTAGAATAAGAGGATGAAAAGAGATTAATTAGGTAAAAGAATTTTAGTTATCTGCTTCACTTTTTTACTTCTTTTTTCTCACTTTTACTTCTTTTTTCTTTCACTTCATGTGCTCAATGAATTCTAGTGATGTATTGTAATCTTCAGGCCATGAACCCCGTTTTGTAGCAAAGAGGTTTCTAAATCAAGCCAATTTATGCAACCTTCAAAATCAATCTTCATTACTTGTTAATCGAAAAAGTCTAAAAGTTTATAGTGGGCTAAGAGTAAAGCAAAGTCCAAAATTCACACTTTGTTTGGTTCAATCTCAAAATAAACTCAAGGATTTTTTTTTTAGATTTATTTCTCATTTAACACAAACTCAAATATAAAAAATCAACTTAATTTCACATCCTGCACAAATCCAATATTAAGAATCAACTTTATTTCGCATCCAATATATAGTTAAAAAAAAAACTCAACTTTATTTCATATTCTACGTGAATTTTAATATTAAAATAATTTTATTTGCATCATAAAAATATAATAATATATTTCTCTATCAAAACTAAAAATTACTTTCTAATCAAGCGAGGCCTTAGCCACCTTAATTTCACTTTTATAAGTTTCAGTGTCACAACTATGTTAATCATGCTCATCATCATGAAATAGTATTGCTCAATTAGTCAAGCTTTTCAAGAATCTTTCGTTATTGACTTCTTTGTTCACTTTGTCAATTGTCTTTACTATCATTCTTGATCTTGATTAGATATTGATTTGAGCTAACAATAATCTATGCAAGACCAATAAATTTGGAGTTTTAGGAATTTTTCTCTAGGTAGCATTGACATGATATGAGGACACAAAAAGATAACACAATACAATATAGTGACATGGTTTTCCCAAATACAATTCATGGACATGGCAAGAAGCGTTATATACTATAATTATTAAATATTAAATGCCTATGTGATAGCGTAATTTATCATAAATTTTGTTCAATATTATATAGTCACTTAAAAAGAACAAATAACACAAACAAGACAGGAACATGAGGACATAATATGATACAATACGGCAGGACATATGGAGTGCTTTTTCTACAAATAAAAAAACTTCAGTTGAAGATTACACTTTAATTTGTTACTTAAAGCTCATGAACACAGGGTTAGAATTGCTAATGTAAAGTCCTATCCTTGGATACCTTACGTTGACTCATACTAACATGAAGCAAAATTTTCTTGTTCTAAAAAATGTCAAGGCATCACTTGTGTACCTTTGAAACACTCCAATGTTCCAAAGACGTGGACTCCCAAGGAAGTGGGCTAACAAGTCTTCTTGGAACTCCAGATGGCACTTTAGTTGGTACCATATATGACATTGCAGTCCACACAACTACCATCAAAGGAACCCCATAATCTGCAATGAAACTCCTAAGCCAACCTGTATTCATAAAATTCAAGCAGGAAGGTCACTAGGCAATGTATGAGTGATTCAATAAAAGCCATATAGCAATAATTTTCAAGACCTGTGCCATAACGCCATGCCCTCGCCCCCCTGCTTTTTAGAGCAGTATACAATAGTCCAATGGCAAAAATGATGCCCAGCAATCCATTAGTGTACAGCCAGTGAAAGCCATACAAAGGTAAACTTGAATCCTCACCTTTAGGTACACTAAACTCACTCGCTAGTCCCTGCAATATATACGACCATTTTAGAATTTTTATTTACAATTCCGTTTAACAAGAGGATATGACTAATGAACCCTTTTCATGCAGTGGAAAAAAAACTTCAGTAAAGTACGTTTATTGCTTCTTGAATGAAAAGAACTGTAATCAGCATTCCAAAAAGTTCACCGGCAATCCTTGTGAATCTACTTATGATTGCTGAAGCGTTGAAGATCGCAAAAAGAAATAGCATAAATGAAGTCCAAATGCATACCCTAAAAATAGTGAGGCCAGAAACCATTACAATTTGATGGAAAACAATAATGAACAAAAAAAAAAAAAACAAGAGCATCTCCTCAAATATTACCATCCAGTCCAAGCCAAATACAAGCGAGTACCCAGGTTATCTCGCCCTTTAGCAAAATTGTATAAATACGAGTACATAATCACTGTGGGCTCAGCAACACCAACAATTAACATAGGCTGCCCCCCAATGACAGAGTGTATGATTCCACAGATAGCAGTTGAAGCTAGTGTTTCTACTGTGCTCAGTTTTCCATCTACAGAACAAATGAAATGTATTGTCTTTTATCCCACAACCACAACAACAACCACATTAAGGCATTGAACAAAGGACCCATCAAACTAAGGTTTAATATCCTATCTTAAATCAATATATATTCGTTAAGTTCCCTCAGTTAAAGATGTAAACTTAAATTGACGGTAGAAACTAGCCCACCTGTGCTCTTACTCAGTTGCTCCCCAAAAGCAATGACAGGGAGAGCAGAAGCAAAAAAAATGTAAGCTGTGGGTGCCAATATCCTACAATAACATGAGTCAGGGTTTTAGGCTTGCATAGAAATGATACAAATCAGATGTGCAGCTTTGGAAAAAAGTGAGCAATGTGTTTACCTTAACCCGGAATGTAAACCCCCTATCCAGTCTTGTTTGTAACAAGCTGATCTGCCTTCAACGTCCTTGATGATCCCCTTGAATGGAGATCTGATTTGATCCATTTACCACTAAACCACCAAAAATTAATATTGAGTGAAAACCACACAAGATCACTTTGAATTCAACACTCTCATTAGTAGTTCTCTTTTTCATTTGATTCTACAGGAAATTATATTTATTCATCAGAATAGAATAATACAAAATATATGCAATGAGAAACTATCACTGCAAAAAAAAAATGTAGTAAAAAAACAGTGTAGAGAACTACAAAATAACAGCAATTTATTTATCAAAAAGAAGCGAAAAGCACAACAAATAGATGACTTCTAAACATCAAAATTGGATGATCTACAAAAACTTAATAAAAGAAAAAGCTGGAACTTCATAAAGAGGTTTATATACCAGAAATAAATGGCTTAAAACCACAATAACTATGTCACAGTTTTCACGTGCTAACAACTCTGACCGTCATGCTAGCAGTAGAATTATAGTCAACGTCAATATCTTTGGGCAGTCATCTCAAGTTTGGTTACCCCTCAAAAATGTTCAATAGAAATCGAAGAAGGAAAAAGAGCTAGAAAATGACAAGTTGAATATTGAAGAAGAATCCATTATGCCAAAATCCACACAAAAAAATTCAAGGAACCTGGAAAACAAACTAAGTTGCTATCAAAATTGATGTGGAAATCATGATCGCTTCTGCATAAAGATAACTATATTAATTTATAGATGAAAACATGCACTATAACTACTGTAAAAGAAAAAAAGAAAATTGATTGTTTGGGGAAAAAATATCCCAACTAGAATTAAACAGAAATTCTATCCAAAAAAATGGATTAGGAAGGTAAAGATGTGATAATCCGGGACATAAGAGGGCGGGAGTGATCATTATCGCTCGGACAAAAAGCGGCTCCCGGTAGACTTTTAGGTGGAGGGGCACAAGAATGAATCATCATATATAGGAAAGATAGGGGAGTTCCTAGGCTATATAAGTATGTAATATAATTTAAATGGTAGAGACGCCTTTTGGGGCAAAACTGTAAGCTTAATGATAAGAAACTATATAGTTAAGCATGCTTAAGCTTGAGTAATACTAGGATGAATGATTTCCTGGGAGATACTCAAGTCACATTATTCTCAGAAGTCAAAGCAGATAATATCTTCAAATTTGGATCACAAAATATTATAAAAGAGATGTATTATTACTATCTGTTTAAGTATAAGTTACAGAGAGTAGAGGGAGAGTAGTGAAAGGTTAGTTGAAAGAACTGGGATCTCTCAGTTGTGAGGAAGGAGGAGAAGAAAGGGGTGTTGTGTTATATGTTCACCATTGTAGAAGGGGAAGTCAGGCCAGGGAGCTGGGACTAGCTTGAGTCACGGTAGGAGCCGAACAATACTATCCAGGGCTAGCCAAATAGCCTTGGTTGAAATATGTCCCAGCAAAGGGAGGAAGAGAATAGAGAGGGAAGACCTAAAGAGAATGGTCCAAAAGCTCCCTTTCTATATGTAATATGGGTATTTATAGTGGGTGGAGTAGGTGGCCTTATTAACAAAAGGTTTTAGATCACTATCAAGGGACATGGCTAGGATAAAAGTTGGCACTAATTACCCTATCAGAAAGAAAGAAAAATTCAAGTAGGCAATTCAATAGACCATTCGGGTAATCTATTAGGGGTTGGCTATTCGATCAGGTAGCTAGGCTATTCAGCTAGGCTTTTGGCTCCATAATGATCTAGACTATTTAGTGATCAAGGATGATCAAATTCTTCCTGTTTGGGAAAAATCGGGGGTCACTTTAGCCAAGATCCTCTTCTAGGTGGACGGACGAGATGACGTGGTGGTTTGACTACACAACATTGACAAAATAAAAAGCTTTCAAAGATCAAAGAAATTCAAAGAATAATTTTAAACCCAATAAATGCTCGGTTCCGCTGCTTAAGCGAACAGCCAGCCAACAACAGACACAAAATATATATGAATCTAAAGAAAAGAGCGGAATAAGTGACATGATCCCTTTCAAGATCAGTGAGGTGTGTCTCATATCAAACTGAAAAATCCATAAATCAACGAAAGCTTTTCGAGCATCTTGGAGCATATATATCTCAGATCCTCAAAAAATGCAGAGAAAAAGCAGGCAATAGGACCTGAAGGCGTTCGGTAACAGCGGGAGTGATCGAATCTCAATCCTTTCCTCGTCGATCGTCTTCGAGGGACCAAGACAGCAAAGGGGATGGTGTAAGGACGGAGCGAGCGAGCGAGCGAGCCAGTGTTAACCGGCAGCAGACGTCTATTCGGAATCCCCGCCGGAAAACCTCGGGCTCAGTCTGCCAGGGAGCTCAATCGAAGCGAGCCTGGCGGACGGCGGTCGACCTGTCCGGCCCTCACGTTCAAATTTATAACGCCCCCGCCCATGTCCGCCAAGCGCACTCCGCTCTTCTTCCCATGTCATGGCTTTCTACAGTCAATTAAATCTGGACCGTGTGATCAAATCCCCTAAGGAGGTCGACGTCCGAGTCAGGATTTTTTTTTTTTTTTTAAATTTTTATGTATGTCACGTAAATTTTCATATATTATATTACACATTTCTTTTACAAAAATTAATTAATTTATAGCATAATTTTTTATGAAAAAAAAATATATAATATAATATTAAAAAAAATTGTTAGACATATAAGAATAATATAGAACATGCATATAATATATTATGAGCAAGAATTTCTATATCATGGATGGATGCAAGTAAAGAAATTAAGTCAAAAAAGAAATATTTATACTGGTGATGTGCCAATTAGTGATTAAATTGTCAAGAAAAGTGAGCGTTTTAGATACCTTAGATTAATCATATAAAATGATGGTGAAATAGGTGATGATGTTATTAGCAGGATTCAAGCAAGATGTGTAAAATGAAGAAATGCTTATTATGTGTTATACGATAGAAAACTTTTATTCAGAATTAAGAGTAAATTTTATAAAACTGTAGTAAAACCAGCAATGATATATATTGCTTAATACTGGCCTGCAAAGAAAAAATATATAAATAAAATAAATATTGTAGAAATGAGGATATTAAGTTGGATATGTGGATATATACGAAAGGATAGAATATGAAATAAGTATATTCAAAAGAAAATTGATGTTGCACCAATTGAGGATAAACTTAGAGAAAATCAGCTTAGATATTAGAAAAAAAGAGGGTGAGGGTAAAACAAAATTTTTTATCATATTTAATATTCAATTAGTTTTTAACAAATGAACCAGCAATGAAATTTTTTAAATGTAAGGGACCCAAATAAAAACCTTTGAAATAATAGACCTATATAATATTATTACGTAATTAATCTCAACAATTTGATGATATTTATCTTATGATTAAAAAATATTATTTTAATTTGTACTGGCTCATCATAATAGTAACTTCCTTGAATTTAGAATTATATATTTATTCTTTAAAACATTTAATATTTAACAAATTAATTTTATTTTATATTATACACCTATCTCAAAGTTACCTATAAATTTTCATTTCAAAGGCAAAGTAATTGAGGGTAATGTTATATATTTCCCATAAATGACTCAAATATCAAAATTAATTAGGATTTTCTATGTGATAATGTTACATAAGAAAATCATTTTTTTTTAATCTATTTGAGACCATTAATGCATAGAAAATTTAGTTAAATTCAAAATTTAAATCATTTATGAAAGCTATAAAGTATTTCTCTTTCCCCCAATCAAACTGATCCAAAAATTCCATCATTTCATAATTGTTCAATATTAGAACAGCTGATATAAATTGAAATGTGAAATATGATTTTTACGTTTTTAGATTGTAAAAAAAATATGATTTTAATTATGTCTTGATTAAAGTAGGGTTAAGATATGGGATTTCATCATATTTTAATAAATTAATTTATGAGCATAATTATTATTTTTATTAAATATTAATATCCAGAAATATAGAGATTATATAGTAAATAAAAAAAGTAATTTTATGTCACAAGGAAGCTAAACTAAAAGAGATGAATATTTCATATTAAAAACAAAAAGTAATATGGAGTGATAGAAATAAAGAATGTGAAAACATGTAACTGATAGATAATATAGTAGAGAACGGAGAAAATGCAAATTCCATGATCCAATACTTGTGCCAACTTTAAATTTATAGAAGTAATAACGATACTCTCGTACAAAATTCATCCAACTAGAGGTCTCTCCACTTACTAGGTAGCCAGCGGTGGGGGCGGTAGCAAACGATGCTACGACAATAGTGGTGGTGGCCGCAACAATGGACAAGGTGACCGACAGTCACTCTAATGGGAAAGGTTCCAATATGCCAAGTAAGTTTCATGGGCTTCACCACATGCTTATTTAAAAGTCTAAGCTATACTAGCCCATAAAATAAAAAAATAAAAAAAAAGTGTAGAGCAAGCCCATGAAACAAAGAGGGGCAGGGTGGTCCACCTGACTTGAGTCAACTTGACTCAAATTGACCTAACATACAAATTTTAACTTAAAAATAATTTAAAATGTATTTCACTCTAAAAAAAATTTAAGAAAGAGAAAAAACTCTCTCTTACATACAATAATAAATCATAATAACTAATAGTAAAGACAATTAGATGAAATTACTCCCAGAGTTAAGTCTGATGTCGATATTGAAATTGGTATTGCAGATATTCTACATCACCTACTGTTATATATATATATATATTAATTATCTATTAATTCAAATATACATCTAGTGAAAGTTTTTCTCAAAAATTATTAAATTATGTAGTAAATCAATTTACTCAATAAAAAGTTAAAAAAATGGGGGAACTTTTGTTAGCTCTGTATGTCAAAATTGCCAAAGTTAAAGAGGCATAGTTCAAAAAAAAGAATCAGTATCCTGATATACTACACGAGAAAAACTTACACTTGAACTTTGTAAAGAATAGGTAGTAATTGTAAGCATAAAAGATAGGAACACCGATCACGAGAGCATTTCAAAATGCTTCACATGCTATGCGGGATCTATCTTCAAGGGTAGCATTGGGTTGCGTGGAGGTCTACTGTTGAGGTTGAAATTGTAGCTTGTTCATCTGTTGCTATTGAAGTAGAGCTGGGAGGTTGGCTAAAAATGTGTTCATCATCTGTGATAATGTCATCACAATTTGTGTTAGGATCTAAAGCTGTTAGTTGATGCCTCAAGATTTGAGTGCCTTCTATGGGAGAAATAAGGGGTTCCATCATGGGATATAATTCTGCATGAATGCAATAAATTGTTAATACACAAAACTCACAAACAAATTAAACAAGTAATAAGAAAGGAGAAAAAGGGAACCATATTTTATATAGAAAACTACAAAAACAAAAAATCACAGCACAACAAGTGGCGTCTTTAAGATGCTTCACCGTACAGAAAAGAGAACATAGCGAAAAGTTCGACTATCTCAAAGAGATCATGATGAAGAACTCATGAGAAGCACTTGTATAATTAAATTTACAAAAACTTTTGTAAGTCCAATTCTTTTAAAGACTTCTTACGATGAATTTATGGTAATGTAAGTCATCATTTCTGAAGTCCCATCGATCCTGTGTAGAATACGATGCCTACACTTCCAAAGACTTTTAGGCGTACAATGATCATTAATTTTTATGACCAGTATATTAACTCGAGTTGATGTAGATTATACTACACATGTGGTCGACAAGCATTCTTTGATTTGTATGAGATCCACGTGATGTATTTAGGAATGGTACGATTGTTGCTCTTGTTGTTCAAACTCGATCCTTCAACAATTGTGGTTTGAGTGTTTGGCTTCTAGAAGGTTAATTGTCAATTCTTGCCGTGGTCATTTTTGTCATATATAAGGTCCATATTTAAAGCTTATATCACAACGCAATACATGATACAAAAGTATTGCTAGCATTTGAAAGGGATCTAATTTAGCACTTGCCGAGAAAACGGAGATCAGAATTGTCTATTCTTCAGGTTTGACTCCACTTTTTCTTTTCTTCAATTTTCTCCATAAACTCTTATTTTATTTCATTATTGCATTTTTTCTTTCAAAATTGCTTAGTTTGATACAACATTCTATTTAGATTATTGTTAAGTTTTTGTTAGTACAATTTTTTCTTATTAAGCAAAAAGAATAAAATCTAAAATGTCAAAATATTTCATTTATTATTAGTCGATTCGTTACATTGTTGAATATTTGATTTATAATTTACTCATTTTAACTTTTATTTTATCATTGCAATTTCTTTTATGCATTAGTTAGGAGTGTGCAAATAATAGTTTAAACTGAAAAATCAAACAGAACTGTTTAAATTAGCGGTTTGGTTTGTTTTAGAATCTAATAGTTTGGTGATGATTTGACATTTTGAGTATTTTAGTTAATTGATTTGGGTTCGGCTTTACATGTTTGAAAATCAAATCAATCGAATTAATCGATTATTAAATAATCTTACATATAAACTATTTGTGTTCAGTCTCATATGCTTACACAATTTTTGTAGACTATTATAGAGGGTTAAGATAAATTCTTTATTTAACTAAATTACTTTTTGTACTAAATTAATTTTGTATTAAAACTATTATTTAGATATTTGTATAACAATATTTAATATCAATGTAATAAGATTTAGAAAAATTTTTAGTTAAAAAATTAAATAAAAAATGATTTAATCTAACCGAGCTCAATATTTAATTGGTTGATTTGATTTGGTTTATAATCTAATTCGATTAGTTTGATTTTTTTTTAATTTAAAACCTCACTTGACTTTTATTTTTAATTTGACCACCAAACTGACCAATTGAATCGAATACACGGGCCTAGCAGTAGTTATTTTCTTATTTTTATGTTTGAATGTTAAGATCACTTTAAGTTCAAAATATGGAATTAATGTACACACAATTGCATGGAATTCTTAGCGTTTAGAATAGACTTGCACAGTAGACAACAGTCTTCGGCCTAGATCATTCGTGTACTAAATAAATCCTCACGGTTTATTTGGTTGGAGGATAAATTTGGGTAAGGAAAGAAAAAATATTTTATTTTATAGAATTGATGAAAAAAAAATTTATTTTAATATTAGGAAGTGTGTTGGATGTGAAATAAAGTTGATTTTAAGGTTGGAATTTGTGTTGGATGTGAAATAAAGTTGATTTTTAAGGTTGAAATTTGTGTTGAATGTGAAATAAAATTATTAAAATTTATAATAAAAATAAATATTATTATTTTAATTTTTAGCCCATTTTTGGAGGCTTCCCAAACAAGCCCGGCTAAAAAAAATTTTTAATGTTAGGATTTCCCACAAGAGGTGGATTGAAAAATGATGCCCAATGAATTTCACTTGCATCCACAATCACATTGAGTTTCTTTTTATATTAAAGTATTCCGCCTCTCATAGAAATCATAGAATAGACGGTAATAATTAATCTACAAAATGCACTTCTCTCAACAAACAGTCAACCTAGTTCCTAAAATTTAACGTATCTAAGAGGGTTTGGTTCATTGATATAGTCATAACATCTAAATGCTATTTTTTGATTAATAATTCTATAGTTTTATAAAAAATTATTTATATATATCATTAAATTAACGAGTCGTTGCCGGGTCCCGAGTCCCGGATGAGAAACGCAAAGGGTTGCGTTAGAAAGTCGACGGCCAGCGTAAAACTTGTCGAATCAATCATAATATGAATCCTTTAGAAAATTGCTCTAAAGTTAGGGCGTTCCCTGGAAGCGAAGCGCTGTATTACCTGAATACAGTGAAAAATGAGCATTAACCTGAGTTTAAGGCTTAATATCACGCAGATTCACGTTTTTAAATTTATAACATTGGGATCCATGAGTTTTAATAAATTATCAAATTGATACTTTTTATTTTTTTATTATTAAATTTTTTTAAAATTATCGTTTTACCCCAGCCGTTCTCTCTCTCCTCTCGATCCGGCGCACGTGTGCATCCCACGCGACCGCCGGCGACTGCGCGGCCTGCGCGCTTCCGTCGGACCGGGAGGAGAGAGAGAGAGGGGCGACCCCTCTCTCTCCTCCCGATCCGGCGCACGCGAGCGGGCCAACGCTACCCGCCTGCGGCCGCGCGACCCGCGGGATCCGGTGCACGCGCGCGGTTCTAGTGAGACCCACCGGCAACCGTGCTACCACGAGCAGTCGCGCCACCCACCGGCGGACAAGCCGCGCAGCATCCGGACCACCGGCGACCGCCCGGGCGCCGCGCGCGTGCGTCGTATCGAGTATATTTTTTATTCATCTCAGTATAATAAATAATTTTATTTTACAGCATTATACTCTTATTTTTATAACAATCATCATAATTTTTAATAAAAAACATACTCATTCAAATTTAATATTAATCTTATTAAATTTATTTTTTTAAATAAACACAATTTTAGTCATTTAATCTACCTTACAAAATGTGCTTCTTTATTAGTTTTTATTTACATATATAAAATAACTAAAACATTTAAAATTAATTATTACCTATTAAATTACCTTCTTAGCTACATGAATAATAAAAAAATATGATAAAATTATTAATATCGAAATAAAAATAAATGCACAATAGTTACTTGAAAACATTTTTTCCAAAACAAATTATTTTTAATATATTAATTAATACACATCATAAAATATTAATACATATTTATTTTTTAAATTTAATTTATTATTATGGAAGATATTTATAAGATAAAGAAAAGACAATAAATATAAAAGTGTTTTGAGATAAAAAAAAAATAGAAAAAGACCAAGTCCCAATGTGAAGTTTAGCACGTGCGCTTATCATCTATTGCACAATGCGAACAACTTTTCTATCTGTGGTCTATCACGTGACTTATCAAATATTTTAAAGAACTTTTGTCGTTTTGAGACTCAAAAATATAAATTATTAAAAGTCAAAATTTGAATTAATTTTATCAGCACTATCACCGATGGCCCAGATGAACGATCCAAGCTTAAAACTCGGTCGGGATGACAGAATTTCGATAATTTTAAATGGTGAAAATTGATCCAAAAAAATATTAAATTTTAGTTTCAACTAAAACTTGATTTTTTTTTAAATCAAATTTTAACTAAAACTGCTAAAATTCAATTACAATTATCAAAATCCAATTTTTTTAAATAATATTAAAAAATTGTTATTATTAAAATCAATTTTAAGTTTAAAAAATTAAATAATTTATTAAAAAATTAAAATTATTAATATTAAACTGTTGACATTATCAAAACTAATATTTTCATCTAATAATCTAAACCAAACTTAAAAATTTTAAGACAATATGATTGCTCTCTCTTTTGGTCGTCTTTTTATTGAAATCAAACATAATAATAATAAAATCTTTACTCATTTATAATTTTTTTTTAAATTCCTTTAGCTAAAGTTAGCTGAATAATTAATGTCATTAACAGGTCTCACACTTAAGATGAAAAATATAAAAAGTTATATTAAATAGCCGACAAACTTATTACAACATGAATCTAATGAAACACTAATTTTGAAAAAAAAAGATAAATTACACTCAAGTCCCTGAGTTTAATACTTAATAATGCACAAATTCACATTTTTAAAATTATAACATCGAGGTTCCTGAGTTTTAATTTTAATTTTTTTTAAATATACCATTATAACCCTCCCCTCTTTCTCTCCTCCCAATCCCCGTGCATGCACAAGGCTGCATGACCGCCGGCGGATCCGGCGGCCACGCGGCATGGGCGACCCACTGGTCGGGAGGAGAGAGAGAGGCTGACGGGTCGCGCGGCCTCACGCATAAGCGGGCATTGGGAGGAGAGAGAGGCGGCCTTTCTCTCCTCCCTATCCCCCACAAGCGTGAGGCCGCGCAGCTGCTGGTGGGTCACGCGGCCGCTAGTGGGCCTCGCGGCGTGAGCGGCTGTTGGACTCGCCAGCTGCCGCATGGCTCCGGGCATGCACAGGGATCGGGAGGAGAGAGAGAGGAGTATAATGATAATTTAAAAAAAAAATATTTGATAATTTCTTAAAAATCAGGACCCGATGTTATAACATGAACCTATTCATTATTAAGTCTTAAACTCAGAAACCTGTAAAATACAATACTGCTTTGACTGTTCATGGCACAAACTCGTCTCCCATCATTCCGATTCCTCTTACATAATTAATCAAAACAGAATTCAGTGGTCTCCCTCTCTGTCCCTGATCATGTTTGGAAAGGGACTCCGTATAAAACTTTTCTCAAAAAAAAAATTCTAACTTTAATAATTTCACATTATCTTCATCCAAAAAAATTCACATTATCACAAATTTAAATTTAAAAAAATTAATTTTATCAAAATTACTTTTATTTCATACCATAGTAACCACATATATGTCAATATAACTTATTAGGCTGTTTCCTTGTGCTGCTTAATGACAAACGCATCACCATTCATTATTTCATATGAAAAGCAAGAGCACATAGAATCTCTGCTTCGTTTCAGTGTGTTCACGCTAGTACTTAAGTCTTTGAAAATACATGAAGTGAAATCTTCTTCTAAAGACGAACTTTTTTTCATATGAAAACCTCTCTCATGTTATTCCTATCTGATAATTGAATTTTAATACCAGACTTAATCACCTGATAACCATCCATCTCATCCCTAGCATTTGTTGGACTGGGTACTCTGATACCTGGAGATTTCAATAGAAAACTCTACCGAGGAGGCGGAGTCTGAGTTTCTGACTCGGGAGCTATTTTCTGCTTCAATGCCAGACCATTTGAAGAAGTTTCCTCTACCCCAGCAAGTTCCTGAAGAGAGCCATTTTCTTGCTTCCCAACAAAGCCAGCTGGTGCCTTCTGGGGCGCGGGCGCCTCAATTACTGGTTTCTTAACCCTTTCCTTCACCCTTTCTTTCTCCAGCTCCTGCTTGGCCAAGGGAGAGAACTGCGAATCGAGGGATCTTGCCGCGCCCAACCAAGCAAGTACAATCACCAGCAATATTCCTCCAAGATAAGGAGTGGAGTTTGCAAGGGAGCCAAATGACAAGATCATGAACTGTTGAATTAAAGCACCGCCCGACTTCCCCAGGGGATTACAGACAACATCAATCGCCGCCTTGCCTTTCACCTAAACAAATGTAACCAAAAATAAAAACATAAAAACCACCTAGCGATGAATGAGAACGGATTGCAGGATTTCCCGTCATAATAGCATCAGATCTTGCTATGTAAAAAGAGGAACAGGAAAACCAAAACAAATATGACAAAAACTATAAAGAAATGATCTTACATACTTATAGCTAAATAAAAATTCGTTACTTAATAGAGTATAATAAAAATAAAGAACTCATGTAGCCCACCCCACCTAATAGGATAAAAACTTAGTAGTTGTTATTGTTGAATAGCATAGGCATGATAGAAAAGTAAAACTGGTTGTTTTTTCCAATAAGTAAAAAGATCATTAGCCAATAATTGGCCTAGTAGTGAGAGATAGCCATAGCCATAGCCATGCTACTATGCTAAACAAGAATTCCCAGAAAAAAAATCAGTAATTGAAATACGACGTATGAAAATAACGGCACAAAGTTTGATATAAAAAGGTTTGCAAGATGATTATCAGGCATATATATCATATTGCATCAGGTAGTACAAACCTTCATCTCTTCATCCAAAGGTATGTAAGCCATTTCCTTGCAAGGATCAAACAAGCTGTATTTCGCACTCTTGCTGAATATGTTCTGTAGTGCACCGACATAAACAGCTGCTAGTAAAGGAGTCATGCCCACATTCGCCAGAAAAGGGGCTAATGGCTCACCAAACAAAATAAGTGAGAAGAAGCCAACTCCTGTGAGGAGCAGAACTGTAGGTGTTATCATGGCAGCCACTCCCCATCCAAATTTCCGCAGTATCACTCTCCCTAGCAACATCATTGTAAAAGTAGCAATGCCGGTAGCAGTAGAGAAATCACCCATGAAAGATGAGTATTCATTGGGGCTGGGGAACTGCCAAATAAATAACAGTCAAAGATAAATAGAAAGTGTTCCATATATTGGTGAGACAAATAAGAAGAAGATCATAGTATGATAGACTACCTGAGCCTTGAGCTTTGATTTCCATGTAACTTCAACAAGGTTGATGCTAATACCATATGCTACAACCAAGGTAGCGAGATCCCTAACATATCTAGAGGAGATCAGCACTTTCAAGCTTTCTCTCATACCTAGCTTGGGCTTCTCCTGAGAAGAATATAAAATGTTAAACAATGAGACAATTTATATCAGTACAGAAAAACTATAAACATCATCTATTTCCTAGTTTTAGAAGGGTGTAGTCAAGCAGGCTTTTACTACCTTCTTTTTACGCTCAGTTCTTGGAATAGAGGGATCATTCACAACAAATTTATTAACTCCCCAATAGATTGTGCAGATCACAAGACCCAGAAGAACCACAATGCTCATCATTCCTTTTAGGGATATGGCCCAACCATCAACACCTGGGCCTAGAGTGTTCCTCAGGTTGGAGAAGTACTTAACAGTTCGCCCAGAGAATATAAGTGCAATGTTTGCTCCAAGACCAAACAAAGGATAAAACTCTTTGGCTTCCTCAAGGGTGGTTATCTGGGAGACGAAAGAGGATAAATTAGCTCTCCTGCCAGTACCACATCAGAATGCTACTTTCCCAATACCAAGTCAAATCGAAAACAATGTCACTTCACCGAAACTCTACCTCTTAAGGTAACTATACAAGCAAAATGACTGAAAAATCTCTTAAATAGAAGGAATCAAACATCTATAGATAGCAAAGGATTTTCCCACATCTACAGAAGCGATGGTCGACACATAATTAAAATTAAACAATGCACTGTTTTGAGGCATTTAGTATTAACAAGAGTACCAACAAAAAACAATACCAATGATAAAGTAGATCTATATCAATTTGAATACCACTGCAGTGACCAAGAATAACAAAGTTTCTTCGCAGAAACAAGCAACAGCATGTACCTTGATAGTGGATACCTATTACTGAAGCATACTGAAAGTAGAATCAACCAAATGAAAGCGCTGCAATATCTCTACTAGAGAATATTTAACTGCACAAACTAATCACCTAAGAGAAATTCAAAGCCTGATAATAGAAAAATAGATCAGACTACACAAAATTTAAGGCGGTTCAATGAATTTCCCACAAGCATAAACAAGACCTTCATAATAATCATTATCTGAAGTAAGAGAATGAGAAAAGGAAACAGCTTTTTCTAATTTCTCCTACCAATCTCTTTCAGTCCCCATTAACAATCTCTTCCCATGAATCTCAACATGGTGACCTGGGATGCAACGGAATAAAATGGCTCATAGAGCCAACACAGATTGTAAGAAAATATCTATCACAAAAGAAAACATGGACATCAGTTGGTTAGTTAGCTAGTTCAAATTCAACTGTACACCAACTTCAATAACTACTTGGCCGCTACACCAACTAATTCAAAGTTCTAAAGTTCTAACAGAAACAAACAAAGGTAACAGGACTGCTGGGATTAAGCAATTAAGCTGATCAAAGCAGGCAATCAATCAATATTTCGTATTAGTAATACATAACGGAATAGTCACACATCAAAGCTATCAAAAACAAAAGAAAAAGTTTCCTAGATCATATGCATAATTCCCAAAAGAACAATAACAGCAAGCAAAATTTTGATGACAATTATAAGGTATAACTGGCATAACCCCTACGAGCAGAACCGTAGGAAAAATCAAAAAGAATTGGCTGTATCGGTCATCTGGCCGAAGGGAACACCTGATTGGCAAATCCCCAAAACAGAACAGAGATAACCACGCTGCCCCAAAGTTCAGCCATCACGTAGAAGAGGCAGAAGCTCCAAATCCTCAAAATTGCTACCGGGCCAAGGAAGCTCGGGCCGAGCGCTGCGACAAGTTTATCAGCAAGGGCAGTGGGATGGATAACATTGCTCAGGGGATAGAGAAGGAAACCAAAGGCCCCAAAGAAAGCAATGAAAGGGAACAGAACTGTGTAGAAGAGAGCTTCCTTGGATAAATTATTAGAGAGTTTAGTGTACAGGAGCATGAATCCCACTGCCATAGGCAGATTCACCCAAGTCTTGAGAAAGGGTATAATCTCAGCGCTGCTTCCCTTGGCCGTCACAACCAGCACATCCTTGGTGTCTCTTAAGATCGTATAATTGAAAAGAATGCAAAAGAACATGAGACCCAGTGGAACAATCTTTCTGAGCGTCGTGATCTCGACTCCCAAAAACTTGGGCTTCTCCTTCACCTCCGAAGCTGTCCCAGCAAAGCCAGGTCCATCTGCCGGAATTGCAGCTCCAGCTCGAAGAAGAGGAAGATTGACGCCTCTCCGCCGGAATCCGTCTCCATCTCTACGACCTCCGATGGAAAAGAGCAATCTTTCGGCGGGAGACCACGGGTTCCGCGACTCAGGACCGAAACCATGTCGGAGTTGAACTGAGTTTTGAGCTTTGATGGCTGGCGCCGGCGGGAAGGCAGAGTCGGGGCGGAAGCTGCGGCGGTAGAGGCCAACACTGAGAGAACGTAAGGGATGGAAGACGCGAGCCTGGGGATTGGAGGGGAGTGAGAGCAAGCCCTTGGTCTGGATAACACCCTCCATGGCTTCTCTCTCCCAAAGGGGCTTGGCTTGCGTAATATTATCTGCGGAGAGGGGAGGGCGGGCTACACAAAGAAGAGAAGCGAAGAGGGCGCTAGAGGGTAGCCGAACTTTAATTGCCGACGCGAGGAGAGACCTGTTGACGCAATTAAAACATGTTATCAAACAAATAAATAAGGGGCATTTACGTACATATTTCTTAAATTATTTTAAATTATATATTAAATTTCTCATTTTTTAATTTTACAACTTAACCCCTAAATCATCTAAAAATAAAAACTAGTAGAATATATGTATTTACAAATATATTTATAATATTTATATTTACATATTATTAGTAATAAACATCCAAATAATTATAAATCAGCAAAAAACATACTTTGAAAATCTCGAGAAAAACCAAAATATATTATTTTTGAATGATTTAGGAAGTTAAGTTGTAAAATTAAAAAATAAGAAGTTTAATATGTATTTCAAGATGATTTAAAGAGTATGTATGTAATTCTCTTAATAAATAAATAAATAAATAAAGCATGGGATGAAATTTTTTTTAAAAAAAAATTCTCAAATAAGCTGAAAGATATAATTCAGTTTATAACATCATTGACAATAAAAAAATAAAATCTGATATCTCGTCGATCCAATGCCTATATATCACGATTCAAAAAGCAAATTTGATAAAGAATAATGTTATACATTCTCAATTATGAGCTATATGATTTCTCAGTTTGCATGCATATAAAAAAAAATTAACTGACAAATTTTTTTTCATTTCTTTGATTAAAAATTACAAATTTAATAATTTTTTTAAAAAAATAAGAAGTTCTATTGAGTCCTCTTCAACACTAATATTTACCCCATTGATTTGCTTGGCTAATATTAGAGCTAATTTCGTCATCAAATATTATGTAATAATCAATTTAAGAAGACCCCTAGTTCTAAATTCTAGATTTTTGAAGATTCTGCTTTTACTTTGAAAATGCAAAACACCAAAATTGAAATAAATTCAAGCATGTAGACTGTATATATTTTCCTAGTGACCTTAAGAAATTAATATTGCATAACAGTCCTTTTCTTTTAGCTCAACAACCTCAAAAATAGCAAGATATTCCCTAGGAATATCTTAGTAGTCACAATTATATATTGACCAATTGAATGTTTAATATTATTAAAGAATTATTTATTTCTAAAATTTAATTTTAATAAAATTAAAGTTAAACTTAAATAAAAATATTTTTTATTAAAAGTTAAGAATAATATGAAATAAAATTAATTATTATATTGAGATGCATAAGTAATATAAATTAATTATTATTTTAGTATTTGTGTAAGTTGTAAAATAAAATTAATTTTTTATTTTAAAAAATATATATAATATGAAATATAGTTGATTTTTAATATTAGCTATGTTAATTTTAAAGATAATAAAATCATAACTCATTTTATGAAAGTATATATTTAAAATATTATAAAAATCTATATTTTCAAAAAATATTATTTAAATCTGAATTACAACATAGCTTTTTTTGTTAAAATAAGAATTACAACATACTTAATGCATAAATTAATCAAAATTACAGTCCCAGTTGGTTTTTACCTATAATATATACTTGATATTAGTATTAGAATGGTGAATTTTCAGTCTTTAATTATGTTTTAAGAAAAAAATATTATTAAAAAAATTACAAATGAACACTATTTAGCAATGAATTATGAGAATTAAGAGGCGTTTAATTGGTATATATAATGATATCATTATTGTGTAATATAATATTCATTGAGAATTTAATTACTTAATTTATTAAAAATTTATTTAATATTATAAAAAATAATAAAATTATCATTATTAAATACTTAAAATTAAGTGATATTTTCTTAAAAAAATAGTGATATTCAAATGAGCTTAATTGTAATAAAAAAATGAGATGAAATTAACTTTGCAAAAAACAAACAGCAGAGACCTATGGAGAGCTAGTAAAGCTAGTAAATAACATAAATAAATTAATAATATTATCATCTTCTTATATAATAAAATTTAATTAAAGAAAAAGTAATTTAAAAATAATATAAATATTTAAATAATGTTCAATAAAATATATTTTCTCGTGTAGTTGTATTAATATAAATAAATTAAAAAATATGGCAAATTTTATTACTATTTTATCATAACTAATTCCTCTTACTTTTTTTTTTGAATTTGATGATGCTCTTGCTTCTCCCCTCACTTTTTACTAGAAATTTTATTTAAATCAATAAAATGCGTCAATATCTTCAACAAAATAATAAGAAGAGTCCCAAAATAAAGAAGTATTAAAAGAGCATACATATAATAATAACAAATAGAAAAATATAAATAAAGAATTTCACACGAAAATTTATATGAACAATATTTCAAAAAAATATAAAAAGAGGAGAAGGACTTCACTATTTTACAAATTATTATAAAAGAATTACAATACAAATGAAAAAGATAAACTAAGTATTAGTTTCTCATTTCACAATTCAATTCTCCTTTTTATAACGAGAGTTTAAAAAAAAAAAAATTGATAGTAGGGCTAAGAGAGATTATTAACAAACAATAATATGACAATTCCACAATACTCAAATCTATTTAGTGATTCTTTTAGTACCAACTCTGTATCAAATAGGTGCACTTTATCACATAATCTTTGCTACCATTGTTTAAAAGAGGCACATGTAAATACGTCTGTTTATTTGTAAGGTTAAATTTAACAAGACTAAAATTAAACTTGAATAAAGATATTTTTTTATTAAAAATTATGAATGAAGTGAAATAAAGTTAGTTATTATGTTGAGATATGTGAGGGATGTGATATAAAGTTAGTTATTATGTTAGGATATGTGAGGGATGTGATATAAGTTAGTTATTATTTTAGTAATGTGTGTAGGATGTGAAATAAAGTTAATTTTTAATATTAAATTTTATGTATGATGTGATATGTCAAGTTAAAATTAAATCAAGTTAATTTTTAACTTGTAAACAAACGGAAAAAGATACAATCCAAACTAGAACATCAAATAAGGGCATCTTTAATGAATGTTTTATGAGAATATTTTCCCAAAAATAATTTTTTTTTTATTTTCTCTCTTATCATCTTCCAAACAACTAAACAAACTTATAATTCTAATAATATTTTATCTCAAAGAGCCATTAAGATAAGCATGCTAAAGAAGTTATGGGAACAACAACATCTTCTATCTAATCAATAAAAGTTTTGACCAAATTGGCTGCTATCGTGAATTACAGGTTCTCGAAAAAAAAAGCTTTTCAAAAAAGATCCTATACTTAGAAAATTCAAGTACATGTCACAGTAATTATGGTTTTTCCTAAAAAATTTTTCATGTAAAATATTTATGTATAAAAAAATTTTATATATTCATTTTTTTCCTACTTGTTACTTGAAATAGCAAAATCATCAAGAACAAACGATCAATCCCCACGAGAGATCAAGATGAGATATCGTAGCACACAAGTTCGTATACAAGGAGAGAAATAAAATATAAAGAAAATATCAAAACTATTTGGGTAAATTGCATTCGTGCTCCTAAGATTAGAAGTGAATTGTAAATTGGTTATAACTATTTAAAAACTTTGATTTTGATTTTTGATATTATAAAAGAGCTGTCATTGAATCTCTGTAATAGGATCTCGACTTTTTTTGTGATTCTTTCTTAAAATAAATGTAAAACTTGACCATTGTTTATTAATTTGAATCATTTATATATTATAAAGAATTATTATATATTTTTATCTATCTCCTCTTTAAAAACTTAAAATTTTAAAATTTAATTTGACATATCTTTTCACTATTACTTCTAAAAAACTTAAATTAAAAAATAAAATATTAATATTAATAAAATAAAAAACTAAACAGCTTACAACTGAAAATAACCTGAGGAGATAATGATAAAGGGCCCAAAAATTAATGACTTTGGCTCATTTATTTTGAAGTTAAAAATTAATCTGATTTAATTTTAATCTGACATATCACATCAAATATAAAATATAATATTAAAAATTAACGTCATTTCACATCTTACACATATTACTAAATTAATAACTAATTTATATCATATTTTCACATATTTTAATGTAATAACTAATTTTATATCATATCCCTCACATATCCCAACATAATAATTAACTTTAGGGCAAATTTCACCCAGGTTCTTGAGTTTAAGTGTTATTATCACACATGTTCACGTTTTTAAAATTATATCATCGGGGTCCCTAGGTTTTCAAAATATCATCTGGGTCTTTTTTTATTTTTTTATTATTAAAAAATATAAAAATTACCATTATACCCTTACCCTTCCTCTCTCCACCAGATCCGGCAGCCGCGCCTTCACCGCAGAAGATAATTTTTGAAAACCGTAGATGATAACCTGGTGGAGAGAGGGAGGATAAGAGTATAATGATAATCTTTATATTTTTTAATAATAAAAAAGAAAAAAGGGACTCAGATAATTTTTGAAAACCTAAGGACCCCGATGATAAAATTTTAAAAATGTGGACCTGTGTGATAATAACCCTTAAACTCAGGGACCTAGGTGAAATTTGCCCTTAATTTTATTTTATATTATTTATAATTTTTAATAAAAAATATCTTTATCCAATTTTAATTTTAACCTTACAAACAAACAAACTCTTGTTTTGATTGGAAGCCAATGGCAGCTCTTTTACCCTCTCATGGATTAAAATTAAAATTTTTGAAAAAATTGAGATAAATTTGTAACAATCTCCTTTTTTTTTTAACTCTACGGATTTTTTTTTTCGCTTCCAGCTTTCGACAAAAATGTGCAGCTATAGGTATAGGTAGGCCTGTAGCAATGGCAAAGATCCGATCCGATCTTTGATCCGAACCTGATTATCTTATGAAACGAAATAAATTTTTACCCGCATGATTATTGCCGAAAAACCCGATGCCGCTCCGTTTAAGTATTCGCTGGGTCGAAATCCGGGTCGATGCTGAATTCGACCCGAAAAATCGCGATCCGAAATTTAATAAGTAATGTGAAAATTATTTTTACCGTATATTTATATTTTATTATTAATTGCATATGTTAATTATTGTTTTATTTTATGAAGGTTTTGAAATGTGATTGAGACCTATAATTATTAAAGAGGCTATTGCAAATTATTTTAAGTGTAGTAATTAGGAAGTGCTTGTATTATGAAATGAGATAAATAGCTATAAATATTTTTTACCATTAAGATAAAATGTTTAGTGCTAGGTTTAACAGAACTGCGCTTTATTTTTTGTGTAATATTTTTATTCAATTGTTGGTTCTATGTTTTGTATTATTATAATATAATGTTGACGTCAGTAATATAATATTTAAATGTTTATATATTATCCTTATATTTTCTACTATAATGAATTTATATTGTAAATATTAGTGATCAAAATTTTATTTAAAAATATAAGAATATATATACAACTAATAGTTATAATCATTGAAAAAATAGTGTTAAATTATGTAAAAAAAGTTCTGGGTCGACTCGAAATTCAATCTGAAAATTTGAACCGTAGCGGGTCATGGAACGGATCTGGGTTGACCTCGATCCGATCCGATTTTTAATCCGATCCAGATATATTGGAATCGGATCCGGGTCGAGGTCAACCCAATCCGGATTCGATTCATTGACAGGCCTAGCTATAGGCCAGTTTCAATTTTATTTTTCGTGGCCCGCTCCCACTCCAAGCGGCGTTTTCTCGTCTAAACACGTATCTTGACTAGAAGGTTGAGCTTCTGACTCCTCCCAAAGTCTTCGTCAGTCCGCCGCTGGCGCTGCCTCCGGCAATACGTAATCTGTCAGGTAAGCCAACTTCTCCATCTACTTCTCACTCGATCTGTTTTGTCCGCCTCCTGTTTTGCTTTCCTGCCCCCGATTCTTCTTCCATTTGCTCCTCCTTCTAGCTCTCTCTCTCTCTCTCTCTCCTTTCGAAACCCTAGTTGCGGATCAATCACTACATTTTCCCGTCATCAAGGTACTTTGGGTGCATTCCTGTAACGGAATTTTAGGTCAAAAGTTCGATTTTCACGTTGTCTCGGCCGATGATGAATCTTGGTTATTTTGCGATTTATAATAAAAGTATGAGCTTTGAGTCATTTTAACCTCGTGTTTGAATGGACTATACTCTTTGTGTATGTCAAAGTGATCGATGGATTACAGTTCGAGCGAGGATGACGATTTGATCGAGGACTACATGGATCTTGAAGAAGATGAAATGACTTCTGATGTCGAGCAGCAAACCAGGGAAGTTACTAGTTCACTGCATTTTTTCAACCAACAAGACAATTCTGTTGCTTCTGTGGATCATCCCCTTAGCAGTGAGTTACTTGCAGCTGAGGTAGATATGAAGAGTCAAGATCCTCATCTAGGCATGGAGTTTGAGTCTGATTCAACGGCAAGGATGTTCTACAATGCGTATGCCCTCCGCCTAGGTTTTGGCATTCGCGTTGCCAGGTCTCGTAGTGAGAGGCGGAAGGGAGTTGAGGTTTTGGTTATGAAGAGATTTGTTTGTTTGAAAGAGGGCCATCACAAAAAGAAGGCCACTGAATTGAGCACAAAGAAGAAGAGAAAACGTCTCTCCATAAGAGATGGCTGCCCTGCCATGATGGAGGTTGTAAGACGAGGGCCTGATCGGTGGATTGTTACTAAACTGGTGTTGGACCACACCCATGTTGTCGTTAGTCCAGATAAGGTTCGTGAGATCCAACTGAACCAGCTATCAGGCAAGGATTGTGAGCACGATAACTATTTGAGAGAGATTCGGCAGAAGATCTTTGGAGAGGGAGATGCCCAGGGACTTTTAGAGTATTTCAAGAAAATGCAAGCTGAGAATTCTGGGTTTTTCTATGCAATGCAGGTTGATAGCAGGAATCGTCTAGCTAATATATTTTGGGCTGATGCTAGATCTCGAATCACTCATAAATATTTTGGAGATGCTGTAACCTTTGATACAACATACAAGAAAAATGAAAATATGATCCCATTTGCTGCTTTCACTGGTGTCAATCACCATGGCCAGCCTGTTAATTTTGGATGTGCATTAGTTATAGACAAGACAGAATCTTCGTTTTCTTGGTTGTTTGAAACTTGGTTAACTTCAATGTCGGGTCGACATCCGATCTCATTAACTACCGACCAAGGAAAGGCTGTAGGAGTTGCAGTTGCAAAGGCATTCCCCAATACCTGTCATAGGATCTGTAAGTGGCGCATCTTTTCTCGATGCAAGAAGAAGCTTTCTGATGCTTACTCTCGGTATCCTGCTCTGGCTGAAGATATAAAGAAATGTGTTTGTGAATGTGAAACAACTGAAAGTTTTGAAGCTTACTGGAAGCTCATCCTCGACAAGTATAACCTCAGGGAGAATGCTTGGTTGCAGCTGGTGTATAGCATTCGCCATAAGTGGGTTCCTGCTTTTCTCAAGGATTCATTTTTTGCAGAGTTACAACCTACTCAAAGATTAGAAAGCGTAAACACTTTCTTCAGGAGGCATTTCGACACAAAAATCTCTCTGCAAGTTTTGATTAGTAAGTTTGATAAAGCAATGGATAATCGGCATGAGAAGGAACTGCAGGAAGATTTTGGTGCTGCAATGCATTCCCATCTGGTTCTCAAGACTGGCTCGCACATGGAGAAACAAGCTGCTAGTATCTACACCAGAACAGTATTTGAAAGATTTCAGTTGGAATTAGTTGAAGCCTTTGATCACTATGCAGTTAAATTTCAGGATGGTACTATCAGCAAATACACTGTTGAAAGGGATGGTGATACTCATAGCAGGCATATTGTTGCTTTTGATGCATCTGAAAAAAAAGCGGTGTGTTCTTGCTATAAATTCGAGTCTTCTGGAATTCTGTGTAGGCATGTACTGGGAGTCTTTCTGGTTGCTGGTTTAATATTACTTCCAGAACATTATATTTTGAAGCGGTGGACCAAGAAAGCCAAGAGTGGGATTGATTTGGATGCAAGAGATGTAGAGACTTCAAGTTACTGTCAAAATTCTCCGATTCTGCGATACAACGAACTCTTCCGTCATGCATTAAAGATTGCAGAGAAGGGAGCAGCATCATTGGAGACTTACAAATTTGCCAAAGATATGCTGCAAAAAGCCTTTTCAGAAATTGCTGGCGTCGAGGAAGATGTGCTTAAACATGGGCATCATCATTCCTAACAGGGAGAGCTTTTAAAAGGTAGTAGTAATCGGCTGTGTTGATGGATATGTATCCATTGCCATTTGATGTTGGAACATTGAGTTGGGTTTGAAGGCATACTGGAATGATGTTCTTAGTGGTGTTCCATTATTCATTCATTTCTTGATGAATTTTGATGATTAGATGGTCTGATTGCTTTAGTTTGAGTGACAACTTTACTAGCTTGTTGTGATTGAACAAAGAACATTGAAATCTTGTTGACAAAGAAAACAGATATAAAAAAGTTCGAAATTATTTACTTTCAAAACTTGTACTACACTTTGGAAGAGTAAGGTGAAAACATTTTTTTAGAATCTCATACTACTTGAAGATAGACTTTTAGGAGGTTTTATGTGAGAAGTCTAAAAACTCATGGTTGTTACAAACTTAACAATTTGTTGAAATAGGATTTGATGATGGTTGATCTTCAGTGACTCAATGCTGGTATGCAAGGTTTTTCACATTAGGCCCTTTCAAGTGAAAACGAAGACTTCTTTGTAGTTCTTCTTCTCCTATGACTATGATGATGACGACATTAGAACTTCAAAAAAATTTCTTCTATGATTCTCTCGACTTTTTTTCCCTCGTGAAGAGATCCTAACATGCGCTATATTTAAATGCTTATTTATCATTATTTATGAATTTAATAGTGATCGCATTTTCTCTTTCTTTACTTTGCTCCATTGCATCATTAGAGTGATATTTAGTGTAAGGTCCTACTATACATCCCAATACTAGCCAATAGATTAACTAGTTATAACTTAGGGTCATAATTCATTAGATTATTTAGTGAATTAATAGATCATAACTTAGAGTCCTAACTCACCAGATTATTCAATCTATGTTAGAGTGGTTTCCTAAACCCCGTGATCAATGTTTGGAGGATTGCTGGGATATGATGCTATAGCCTAAACCTCGTGATCGATGTTTGGAGGATTGCTGGGAAATGATGCTGTAGCCTAAACCCCGTGATCAATGTTTGGGATTGCTAAGATTCTTGTATCTGATGTTATGGATGTTGTAGCCAACCATCGTGTTCGACGTTGTGAGGAATGCTAGAATTGTTGTATTCGGTGTTACGAGATATGCTTAACGTAAGCTTCGTGAACGATGTTATAAGGGTTTCTGCTTAACTCGTGGTTGAGGTGTAAAGTGAGTTCGTTAACAAAAGTGATTGATTGATTAAAAATGTGGATATATACGTCTGAATGATAAAGAGTGGTGTATGATGGTGCAAGGTTTTGCTTGTAATCACTTCTAAATATTTATTTTTGATTATTTTGCTTATACAGACTTTTGGTTTTGCCTATTCTAACGGACTCCTGCATGAAACATAGCAGGTATTTCATAGCACCAAAGAAGACACGGAAGAAAAACCAAACCAAAAGGAAATAGATTTGTGCAGTTGAGAATGTGAGTTAAGAAATCTCAATGAGTTGTCATTTATACAAGTGTAAATTGTAAATTTGATGTATTATGGACAAACAGAGGAAAAAGATTGTGTATTTTTTTTAGAAGTCGGAGAATTTTTATCCTTAACGTTTCGATTGTTAGTAACCTGGACACAAAGATAGAGGTCAGGTTTCTGGCAGTTGGGATGTTACAACTATGATGTTAAAATCAGCCATTTACAGCTACTGTATTTTAAATGATTGAGATTGATGATCTTGTTTAAACAGAAGCTGAGTTTTTGGAATTGAATTCAGCAAAACTGTAATTTTTATGATGTTGCAAATGATCTTGTTAGAACTCAATTTGAATTTTCTTTCGGAATTTGCTTCAGAATTGAATTCATGCTTTGAGAATGTGCCTTCAGATTTGAATTGAATTTGATTCTGAAATAACTTCAGAATTTGCTACAATTGAATTGAATTTATAAATATTATAAATAATATTCAATTATCATGTTTTGTGCAGTGGGCTAAATGCGTCACGGCCATATTTCTTGCCTTTGATTTTAGATAAGTCAGAATCGTTGAAATAGATCCCACTTTACACCAAAAAAGCTCTAGCTCCATCTTAGTGACATCTTCAGACCACTGAGGCCCTGTTTGATAATGGACTAAAAATCATGACTAAAATTACTCATGGCTAAAATCTTAAATTTATTTTAAAAAAACTTAAAAAATTATTTTATATCTCATCTCACACAAATTCCAATATTAAACAATCACTTTATTCACATCCAACACAATTCTCAATAAATCAATCAACTTTCTTTCACATCATACACAAATTTTAATATAACCAACTTACTTTATTTTACATCATACACATTTTTCAAAAATCACTAAAAATTTCAACCAAATCTTTTTTTTTTCTTATTACCAAAAGAACGTCGATTTTCAAATCCCGAAGCTTCTCCTGCGGTGCATCAACTTGAGATTGGAAACTCTCCAACTCTTGCTTCGATTCAATCTCTGCCATAAAAGTTTGCAGATCAATCACCATTGCTCCATCTTCCATAATCTATTTAACCTGATGAATGATGATAAATTCCAATGGCAACTTGAGTACAAGACAGTAATTTACTAGTTCAATTGATTTGATGACTTGTCTGACCAGTTCGATCATAAATTGAACAGTGATTGGTTTATTGTTCGGTCTGATTTTTACAACATTGGTTGTAAGAAATTTTAATGATTAGAATATTTGATAAGTAATATTTAAAATTTATAGGTGTAAACGTGATTGAATTGATATACATAAAAGAACATAACAGGTATATTTATGAAAATATTAAATTAGTTTTAATTGAGGATAGGTTATATAAAAAAAAGAAAAGAATAATTAAAAGAAGGGTGAATAGCATTTAGGTCCCTCTACGTTTGGGCAAATATTTGATGAAATATATACGTAGGTCCTTGGACCGTAACAGACGTTAGAAATCACACACTCTCTCCTCCCCGCATTTCTCTCTTTCCTCCCGATCGCCGCGCACGGACGACACTGTCGGACCCCGGTAGCCGCGCAGCCGCCGGTGGGTCTCACACACCGCGCAGCCGCTGGGCTCCGGTGGCGTCGCCCTTGCGAGACGATCGGGAGGAGAGAGAGATGCGGGGAGGAGAGAGAGGGCGATTTCTAATGTCTGTTATAGCCTAAGGACCGACGTGCATATTTCACCAAATTGGAGGACATATTTGCTATATTTAAATGTTCGAGGAAACTATTTGTCCATACGAGCAAACTAGAGGGACCCAAATACTATTTACCCTTAAAAGAAATATGACAAGAAATTATAAATAATATATATTAACAAAAGTTTATTTATGTGCTATAAAAAGAGTTAGCATTATCATTCTCAAAAATCTTATTCAAAGTATCAAAATTAACTAATTGACATAACTTTTAATCGTTTGGTTGTAGTCAGATTTTTTGTCCAATACAAATTTTAACTATAAAAATTAAATTTATTTCACATTTAATGCAAATATGAATATTAGAATTAAAAGTATTTCACATTTTACACACTTTCTAATATTAAAATAAATTTCTCTCTCATAAACTTAAAAAATAGAATTTTTTTTTTCTCTTGTCTAAAAAAAAAGTTCGAACCAAACGAGGTTAATTTGTTCACATATCGTACGTGGATTAGTGAATTTTTTATTATTGGTGTTGCTACATAATGTTTGCAATTCTAAAGTCAATTCTATAGAAATTTTCATTCACAATGATCCATTGGATATTTATAACGGAATTTATATTCTTAGTAGAATAATCACAACATGAGCATTCTTTCTTAGCAGGATGTTTTAGATTTTAAACTATAGTTTTAAATTGACTATAAAAAAATATATATATGTTTTGAATTAGAGAAAAAAAAAAGAGAAAATGAATAAAACTTTTTTTACTTGATTTCTTAGTGTCTTTAAATTTGACCTTTTAGGTCTCGTTTGTTTGGCAGTTAAAAATTAACTTAATTTAATTTTAACCAGTCATATCACATGACATATAAAATTTAATATTAAAAATTAATTTTATTTCACATCCTATACACATTACTAAAATAATAACTAACTTATATCACATCCCTCACATATCCCAATATAATAACTAACTTTATATCATATCTCTCATACATCTCAACATCATAACTAACTTTACTTCACATCATTTATAATTTTTAATAAAAAATTATATCTATCTAAATTTAATTCTAACCTTGTTAAATTTAATGTTATAAACAAACAGACCCTAAAATGATTCAATACTATGTAATAATAGTAATAATAATAATAATAATAATAATAATAATAATAATAATAATAATAATGTGACAAAAACCTCATGATTACAATTAGGAATTTAATACAATATCAAATTATGATGGACTAAATACATTTTTCAATACAAATAATATTTATAATTACAATGAGGATTTTCAATGCTAATTACAAATTAAAACATCTCTCTCCATATCTTCTAAAGACTGATATTTTTGTCTTGTATACTAATTTTTTGAAATGATAAAATTTATATTAACATCACTATTGTATTAATTAGTGCTATAAAAATTGATCATCTTTTAACAACACTTTCTAATAAGAGATGAATTATTTAATATAGCTAGCAATAACCACTTTAATTAGCTGCAAGAGATCCATCAGTTTAACTGGAATGAAAATTCTCCAATAACAAACTCCTGAATTTCTTTTTTTTTTTTTTTAAAAAAAAGAGGGCTTTCTAATTAAGTGGAATAGAATTTGTTTGGATGGGACCTCAAAGGATTCGATCCTGTTTGGTGCGAAGATCAAAATAGGACCAAAATAGTATTAATTTAAAGAATAACAATAATAATAATAAATAAATTATTTTAATTATTCTACACAAATTTTAATATAAAAAATAATATTTTACTTCACATACTCAATAATTTTTAATAAAAATATAAACTTTATTTCACATCTTAGATCAAAATACTCGATTTGAATATTTTGATCTAGAATGTAAAATAAAGTTGATATTTTTATTTTAAATTGTTGAGTATATAAAGTAAAATAATATTTTTTATATTTGAATTTGTGTAAAATGATTTAAAATATTTTTTATTTAAAATATTTATTTATTATTTTTATTATTATTATTGTTTTTTAAATTAGTATTAGTTTGGTCCTGTTTTGGTCTTGCGCCAAACAGGCCAATGTTATTTATCTTAATATATTAAAAACAATAATCTTTTTTTAAAAGATTATTTATCTTATAAATTATATATATATATATATACACACACACACACGAGAACAGTACTGTTGCGGCAGGGATAGGGCAGACCGCAAGTACTCGTTCGATTTTTGAACCGACTCGAAATTTGTTTGAAAATTTTGAATCTAATCATGAGCTAAGAATTTTGGCTCGAAGGTCATTTCAAGCCAATTTCGAGTTGGCCCTAGCTCGCTCGAAACATGATTCGATTTGACTCGAAATTATATAAATAACATAAATAATATTGATATATAATATAAATATATATATAAGTAAAATGCTATTATATATAATTTAGTTAGTGGTTTATTAAGTAGAGTGGAGAAGATTAAATCTAAGATTTATTTTTCATTAGTTCCGGGATCAAATCCTCTTAAACACATAATGTCTATATTTTTTTTACAATTACGAGTCGATTCGAATCATGATTCGAGCCGGCCCGAATTATATCCCATTTCGATTTCGAACCAATTTCTAGCCGAAGCGAACTCGAAATTTTTGATTTTAAGTTGACTTCGACTCGCTCGAAATCGGTATGGAAAGCGAAAACCATGGCAAAATGTGATCCAAAACGGATCCAAAGGATGGAATTATTTACATATAATTAAGGGAAATATGAGGGACCTAAATGTTATTTAACCTATGTCTAGTCTATACATAGTGGCTGCACCAGGAACAGGGCAGAGCATAGGAAAGGAAAGCCATGGAAGGCGAAAGTCATGGCGAAGTTGAGGCGGCGGCGAAGCCCCACTTCGTTGTTATTCCTTTCATGGAGCAGGGCCACATGATCCCCATGGTCGACATGGCCCGTCTCCTAGCCCAACGCGGGGCACTTGTCAGCTTCATCACCACCCCTGTCAACGCCGCCCGAATCCGCCCCATCATCGACCATTCTCTCAAATCTGGCAGCACAATACGATTCGTCGAGCTCCGTTTTCCGGCCGCTGAGGCCGGCCTGCCGGAGGGTTGCGAGAATTTCGACCTCATCAAGTCCGACGAACTCATAAAGCCTTTCATAGAGTCAGCGTCATTGATGGCCGACCAGATCGAGCTCCATCTCCGGCAGCGGACTCCGGCGCCGGACTGCATGATCTCCGACAGCTTGCAATATTGGACAGCTGAGCTGTCCCAGCGCCTTGGCATTCCGCGCGTCATCTTCCACGGTCCATCTTGCTTCTACCTCTTCTGCGCTTTAAAGATCAAGCGCGAGAAGATCTTTGATGGCATCGCCGTTGACGATTCCAAGCGCTTTCCCATCCCTGATCTGCCTCAAACTATCGAGATCATGAAAGGTCATGTCCGGCGCATGGCGGACAGTCCCGGTTGGGAGAAGTTGAGGGACCAGGTTAATCTGGCGGAGGAGACAGCGGCCGGCGTTGTGCTGAACACCTACGAAGAACTCGAGCCATGGTACATAGAAGCCTACCGGAAAGCAATTGGGAAGGATGTTTGGCCGATCGGACCACTGTCTCTTTACAAAGAGGCGGACGTCGGAAGCAGGGCGGCGAGGGGACGAGCATCTTCCATCGACACGGAGATCCTTCTCAGGTGGCTTGCGACCAAAAAACAGAGCTCAGTGATATACGTGAGCTTCGGCAGCATCTGCCGCAACTCTCGACGGCATCTGATCGAGATCGGCCGCGGGTTGAAGGCGTCTAACGTTGCTTTCATTTGGGTAGTGAAGGAGGTGGAGGTCTTGGAGGAATGGCTGAAAGGCTTCGAGCAGAGGTCGACGGAGGAGAAAGGTCTTGTAATAAGAGGGTGGGCGCCGCAGACGGTGATATTGTCGCACCCGGCGGTCGGAGGGTTCGTGACGCACTGCGGATGGAACTCGGTGCTCGAGGCGATATCCGTCGGCGTGCCGATGGTGACATGGCCGAGGTTCGGTGACCAGTTCCTGAACGAGAGGCTGGTGGTGGACGTCCTCCGGATCGGCGTTTCCGTTGGAGCGACGAAGGTTCAGAAGTTCGTTCCATTGGAGAAGCGGGAGGAGGAGGAGGAGGAGGAGGATGAGGCGGCTGTGAAGAGGGATGATGTGGCGAGGGCGGTGGTGAGTTTGATGGAGGGAGGGGAGGAAGGGGAAGAGAGGAGGGTGAGGGCGAGGGATCTCCGGGAAAAGGCCGTCAGGGCCATGGCTGAGGGAGGTTCTTCCTCTGAGAACTTGAAGAATTTCGTCATCAAATATGCATCCCATTTACGAGTGATTGATCCATACGTATAGTCTTACGTTCTATACGTATAGTCCTCTGAGAACTGAGAAGTTATTGGGTTCGGACGGCGCACCATCCGGAACCCAATCAGAGGACGCCACGTGTGCCATACAGTTGGGTCCGGACACACGTGGCGCCCTCTGATTGGGCGTCCGAACGGTGCGCCGTCCGCACCCAATAATTTTTCCTGCAAATTTGAAGAATTTCACAGATATGCATGCATGTTACGTATTTAATAACTAATTTCAAATTATTTATGTTTGGGCTGATTTATTGAGCACCATTAATGCACTACTGGTTACCACTATCAATTATCTCTATATCGAGGATTGATTTTTTCTTCAAGACCAATCAAACTTATTCTGCGACACAAGCAAGGTATGAACAAACAAAAACTTGAAGAAATCACATATAGTTAAATACAAGTTATAAGAGATGTAAGATGGCGTGAGCATACACATGTACACACACAAATATATAACCTCTAGACTCATATAAGCAGTAAATGGGTTTGGTTGAGCATGTATGTACAATGACACTAGCTTGATCCCTTCACTCTCATCACGAGATCATTGAATTGGATCAAGTTAGAATTCAGTGTTCACCCACAACAAGATCGCACTATAAATATTATCCACTTTGGCTATACCATTTTAAATTTCATCTAAAATTAATTAAGAGTAAGAGTATTGTACTCTCAAATATACTGATCAAGATCTCTCCCATGTTTTTATCGATATATATGGGATTGGCTAAAGGGTGTTGCATACATGTAGTCTCCTTTTGGCACTTTACATTTCTCGTTGAGCTCTGCCACACCATCACCCAAGTGGTAATACAAAGTAACTCTAATACTATATGTAACATCTCAACTCATAGTAGACATTATTCGTTCTGGCTCATGGACTATAATATTATTTTAAAAATATATTCACAGAGATAATGATATGTTCTAATCCATTAATATGCATGATCCATACTAGGAGAATTTTTTTCGTGAAGTTGATCATTATGAGTGTTGCAATAAACAAAGAAAGAAAGAAATTCATTAACTCATTATTTAGTAAAAATCAGTGAAATGCGAGAATTAATTAAAATTATTAAACAAGCTTTAGAAATATATATTTCTTGTATGATCTTATGAAAATTTAGAAACCCGTTACTTTCATAGAGCAAGAGGTTCTGAATGAAACCCGTTACTTTAAGAAACCCATTACTTTCATAGACAATGATATTGACAATGATGAAATAATTCTCTCTTAAAAAATTTGATTCACTGTATCATTTCATGATCATAAGATCAATGAAGATGACAAAAAAAAAATCTTCTTTTTGTTTCTCTTGCATGCCAATTCATCTGCATCTGGGTCTCCCTTGTTTAATGGGCTGCATAATAGATGCGAACAGCTACTATTATAATATATAATATTATTATTTATTAATATATAATATAATATATATATATATATTATCATTAATTACTTCCATCGTCTCTATTTTTTCTCTTTTACTCGCTCTGCCTCTCGCAGTCCCTCACTGTTCTTTCTCCTTTCCTTTGCGCTCCTGTGAAAGTTACATTAATTTAGCCATTGAAGCTTAAATCTCAAGATAAAAATTATAATGTAAAAGTATATTCAAATTTAAATGTGTTAATTAGAAAAAAATTAGTGTTTTTCATAGTTTTAAATGTTTTTAATTCTTTTTAGATTAAAATAAATATATTTTTAATTCTTTTTCAAATAATTCTTAAATTTATAATTTTATTTAGATTTAATTTATATATACATATAGTTTTATGTATATTGTTCAAATTAATTGGAGATATTCAACTAGCAAATTATATAAATTTATTCGAGTAGTTTTAAGGTGAATAATTAAAATATATATAACTTTAGGTTTGATTAACACCGATGAGACAAAGGATTCAAGGCAAGTCTTGGATCACTTTAGATTCATTTTGAGGTAGATAGTCTTTTGATTCCTATATTTATAACTATAATATAACTCCCTCATAGATTGTATAATATTTACTGTATATGGCATACATCTCAAAAAAAAATGTGATTATATGAAATAAAACTGCTTTTTGAATACACTATTGATATCTGATTAATTTGATGCACTATCCCACATGTGGCAAAATCTTCGCACCTTATTTGCTTATTCATGGTGCCTCATTTATTATCTTTGTATATTTGATACTGGGCAAATATGACTTATTTCGATATTGAGGGCATATGACCCTTTATGTATGTGGTTGAGATATAATAGATCGATAATGCCGGGCATTTGAAAGTTAATATTTAGTGTCTGATTGTGTGTG
>KZ453894.1:499641-522439 GCA_002786265.1 Apostasia shenzhenica
TAAATTTTAGTGAATTGGAATAAATTTTGGCGTCAAAAGTGAAATCAAAAAAAATATATATATATATTATTTAATGTGATTTAGTTAATGAAATATAATTTTGAAAATTGATTTAGTTAAACATTTATATCTTTTAATTGAGAGATTAATTTGAAATTATTAAAAGATTTAAACACTTTGCTTCTATATTTAAATATTTATGCTATTTATATGAAAATATTATTTTGTTTTCAAAAAAAAGAAAATATCCCTAAAGTTTATAACTAAGTTTTAAGCGCATAAGGGCAAAAAAAATGAAGGGAAAATAATAAATTAACAAAAAAAATATATTTTATTTTTCATTTGATTTAACTTAACCATGTGAAAAGTGTACCTTAGGGTCAGTTTATTTGTAAATTTAATTTAATAAAATTAAAATTAAATTAGATAAAAATATTTTTTATTAAAAATTATAAATATTGTAAAATAAAATTAATTATTATGTTGAGATATATAAAATATGTGATATAAAATTAATTATTATGTTGAGTTAAATTAAGATTAATTTTAAATGTCAACAAATACGGCCAGAAGGATTACTTTGAAATAAAATTAGGACCAACTTAAAAACACTGTTAGGACCAATTTAAAAACTTTGTTACATCTCAGAACCTATAACTAACTTTTTCCCCACAAACTTCTTGCTATATTTTTTTTTTTAATTCCACTTAGTTATCTTGGTTTCAAATATCAAATATACCACATAAGTAGAACAAATATCACTGTACAAATTATCTTGATAGTTAATAATGAAAAATTTCTAATTAGATCCAATTTAATGCCTTTCATTCAGTATTCATTAAATCATTTGATAATAAAATTTTAATTAACAATGCAAGTTTTTTATTAATGTAAAATTAATATTTTAATTAATCATGGATCTGGTCGGGGAAGAGCACGCTGCGAGCTCATCCCAAGTACAGTCTTTAGGCGAAGTCAATGCAAACAGAGGGAAAAGGTTACCATGAGCTCTCCGCTTCTCTTCCTCTTCTAATAGATCTGTTCGCAGAAGAACTTCGTCACAAGCTTGCTGCGAACAGAGCCCTCAGGCGAAGCCTTTGCGAGCTTGCAGTGAGCAAAGAGGAAGAACTTCGATCGGTTCTTCTTCTTCTTCTTCTTCTTCTTCTTCTCCAATTAGCTTCTTTCTCCTATTGAGTAGAACTTTGCTAGCTGGTTTGAGTGATATGAGTGGGCACACTTTGAAAAGAGTAAAATAAGTGAGGTTATTTTTATTATTTTAAAAGCACTTAATTGATATTTATATAGAAGAATTATGATAATTTATACAATAATTTTTTAAAATATATGATATATTTTAATATTTACAAACTTTTATGTCAAGGAGAATAAGTCAGAGGCGCCAAGCAAACTACTTTTTCTTAGCAGAAGTTCGATAGTTGATAAGCTCACGCACTACGCAGGGTGAGAGTATCATCGGCCGACTATTGGGCGTCAAAATGTGGAAAATTACAAACATACACTAATTAGTGAAGACCCAGTAGAAGGTTTTATTTGCGAATGAGCACAGTAACGCCAGAAAGATTTGATCAAGTGTGGGACGACCGTACGATCGGATCTCGGTGTAAATGAACGGTGATCTCGCATCGTACGACTGATGATTCCGCTGAAATTTTCACACGCGTTCTTTGCTCATAATAATACTACTATTTTAATTTAAATAAACTAATCCTAAAGTGTAAATTACCTATTTTATATTAAATAATTTAATGTTAAGACAAATTAATTTGCAATTAGTCACAATTACTCGTAATTAATGATTTCTAATTTTTCACTTGATTTTTGGGAAAACATTCTACAACCATTGTTAATTAAATTATAATTTAGAGGCTTTTGTTTACTATTTTAAAATCAAAATTACACTTTTATCAAAAAAAAATAAAATTTACCACACACCATCAAAATTATTAATATTACTAATATAGTAAGTTTCAGTTCTATAATTACTATTATTTTGTTTACCAAATTCTAGGTAATATATACTGTAGTATAAAAATATATTATTTTTTAAATAAAACTTAAAAATTAATATTAAAATAAAATAAAAGTGGTAAAACACATATAAAAACTTATAGTTCATCATATATAACATGTAAATACTAAAAATAAATTGTATAGTATAATTATCTTAAATTAAATCATACATAAGCTTTGCTTGGTTATTATAATTTTATAAAGTTAAATTTAATATAAATTAAATTATTATTTAAAATCACATCATATATAAGTTTTTGTAATAAGTTAAAAATATTTTAAAATATACAAAAATTTTAATATTTAAATTAATTTTATTTTACATAATCATGATTTTAAATTATGACTAACTTTATTTTAAATTTTACACATATCTTAAAATAACACAAACACTCTTTTAAATTTTCAGAGCAAAAATTATCATTTACTTTATTAAAATTACCTAAAAACAAAGCATATAAATACTATGTAGGCGATTATAATTGAAATGTCATTTGCATGGCAAACAAAAATAAATAAGGGTTCCATTAATTATCAAAAATTATTTAAATAGTTATTGCTATAATTAGTAAATATCTGGCATTATTTTAAATTAAACATTCAATTTGGTTAGTTACTTGTAGGTCTATGAGGTGTGTTGCTCATTGCATTTGAGTCCAAATATGATATTTATTTAAATTTATATAGTATAAATAATTTTGCAAGTTTTAGAGAAGTTTTCTCCCTCAGAATTACATTAATGACTCCTTCCTGAGGAGTGATTGGTTGGGTTTCTCTGGGATCTAACTGGTCGATTGCGATTTGGCGGCTATCTGGAAACATCAGAAAGCTTGCTTGGAGTCTCCTCTGATGATGACGAGCGCTATTGAGAGTAGGAACGTCACGCAGAAGTGTGGTGTAGAAATCACCATCCCGAAGAAATTAAGAGTAATCTTCCAAGGATGGCATTGTAGCCAGACTTGGCTTTGATGACCATAAAGTTCATATTCATGCATATCCATTATCATCGTAGCAGGCCACTGGTAACGGGATGAAGTCTAAGCACATTCTCTCCAGAAAGGCCCATAAAGTAAGGCCTTTGTGGAGGAGGTTCATCTCCTTAAGACTTATCTGGAGGAAGGCAAATACAAACAAGATATCTGTCGCGCTTCCAGAGTAGATAAGAACTCACCGGACATCAGAGTCAGTTATTTAGGCATGACCACTATAGAATCATCATAGGAATTGTACCTACATAAATTATTCAAATTGTATGTATCAATATGTCAAAATTACTGTAGAGACTTAAAAAGCAATTTCCCCTTGTCCCTATCTATATCCAAAAATAAATAAATGAATAAATAATATCTCAAGGAATGAGGAGTTCTGTTTAAAGAAGGACCTATAAGAAATTTATCCTTCATATTATTATATGTATGTTTATATTTAATTTCTTATTTATTAAATTGCGCTGTATAGAAGCAGTACACATGTTGTACTGATGCCGTCCATGCTATAATTGTTGCACCTAGTGGCCATAGAGTGGTAAATTACTGGAAAGCTTTCGTCGTTTTTATAAGAACATTGTTAGACTTCGGCTTAATACCTCAGTAAATTGTTGTAGTATCAATTAGCATAGATATGATTATAAATGAATGATATCATGTGATTATCTATTATTGTATGATATACTCCATATATTTGTCAACTTTTAATCAGTTACTTGATACAATTATAATATAATTATTTAATATCCTCTATTTGTGATATATTAGAGACTTTTTATTATTATTTATTTAAAATATTATTTCCACTTTGTTATGTTAGCTTTAACTTATAATACCCTCATTTGTTATCCCTTGATACATATATTTTTCATATTATCATATACTAGTCATATAAATTCTGATTATCTATTATATGTTTTTTAGACTTTAAATTTATTTACTCATTTAAGTCTAAATTATCCACTAAGTAATTTGTACTCACACCATTATTATTAATTATTATTATTATATTAATTATTGATTATTATTATTATTATTATTATTATTATTATTAATTAGCAATAGACAGAAAGAGAAAGACTTTTGTTTAGTTTTGTTGTATATTTTGGCATGAAATTTTATAATAATTGGCTTTATAATTATATTATATATAGTGTTCAGTGAGAATATTTGTGGAGTTGGTATATCTATTTCGTTATAATAAATTATATAATTATTGAATTTTTATATTTTTAGTTTTTGTTCTCATTGCTCCTGTTTTGTTGAGATACTACTGAAATTTTTTATAAATTCATTAAGGTAAATTACACCTAAGTTTATGAGTTTAAAGCTTAATAACACACATGTTTACTTTTTAAAAATTATAACATTGGGATTACTGAGTTTTAATACAAGAAATCTCGCTCTATAGGTCAAGGGGAGCGCTGCACAGGCTCGGGTATCAATTGATATCAAATGAGTCCTTTTTTATTTATTTTTTATTAATTTTTTATTTAAATTATCATTATACCCCTCCCCCTCTCTCTGTCCTTCCGAGAGGAGATCTGGAGGAGAGAGAGGGGAAGGGGTATAATGATAATTTTAAAAGAATTTAATAATAAAAAATAAAAGGACTAATTTGATAATTTATTAAAACTCATGTACTCCGATGTTATAACGTGGATCTGTATGTTATTAAACCTTAAACTCAAGAACTTGAGTGTAATTTACCCAATTCATTATGCTGGAAAAGGATGTGAAGGTTATGTTTAAAACTTGCAACTAAGTACTCATATTTCATAAGACTTGAATTCAACTTGATTTTCACTTAACTCGAAACTAACATAAAATGAAATTGATTTAATTTATAATTGGCTTAAAGATATTTATATTTTTGGTACATATATATAGGCTATTCTAATATAAATATTAATTTGAAATAATTTAAATATATGCAAATATTTTGAAAGATATTTAGATTAAGATATAAAAATATACATTATACATACAAACGTAATTAAAATGTTATACTGATCACAATACAAGTTTAATAAACATACAAAATAAGATTAAAAGTAATTAGTTTCATTTCTACTTAATATAAAAAAAATTAATCAACTCAAAATAGGCTCGTTTTGTTCGAGTTGTTTCCTTAGACAAAAAAAAAAATTATTTTTAAAATTTAATGAAAAAAATTTATTTTAATGTTAAGAAGAGTATAGAATATGTGAAATAAAGTTAATTCTAATATTATTATTTGTGTTCGATGTGAAATAAAGTTGATTTTTATAATTAAAATTTGTATTGAACCAAAAAAATAGCTCGAACCAAGCAAGACCTAACATCCCGCTCGGTTGGAGGAAATTTTAGCAATAGTTAAAATTTTCTCTAGCTAAAAAATTATTTATTTATTTTAAAAATAAAATAATATTTAATTTCTCATTTGGCACAATTTTTATTATTAAATAATTATTTTATTTCATACTAAATATAATTTATAATATATTAACTCATTTTATTTTATATTATATATATTTAAAAAAAAACTTAATTTATAATTATTTTTAAATTATCTTTTTTTTCTCTTGTCCTATTTGTTTGGCAATGGATTAAAAATCATGGCTAAAATCTTAAATTTATCTTAAAAAAATTAAAAATTATTTTATATCTCACCCACACAAATTTCAACATTAAACAATCACTTTATTTCATATCTAACACAATTCTCAATAAATCAATCAACTTTATTTCACATCTTACATAATTTTGATTATAATCAACTCACTTTATTTCATATTATATACATTTTTCAAAAATAGCTAAAAATTTCAACTGTATCTTTTTTTTTTTTTTCTTATTACCAAACAGAAAAAAAATAAATATCGCATGAAAGAAGAAAAATGAAAAATTGACGTAGAAAGAGCTATAATATTTTGGCAGGCCGATTTTGACTCAGTCCGAAAAAGGTCCCCCTAAACTACACATGAACTGTGGCCCCGACAAATTAGGACTCTACTTTAAAAGTTTTCAAGGAGCTCCCTCGTCTTCTCTTTATAGGATAAATGAATTTGCATGGGCTGCATAATGAAATTAGAAGAACATTAATGCTTTAAATTGTGATGAAGTTACAAATAAAGTGGACAAAGATAGCATGAGAATAGATTTTAAATAGAGAGATTTGGTGATAATTAGAATATATATATATATATATGATCTATAGCTGTTTCCTGTGAAAAAAAAAAATGTTTCCTTTGTATAATTGATGTACATGCAAAAGTATATGAAAAAAAAGTCACTAAACAAATAAAAACCAAAATTTTCCCTTATCAGAAAAAAAACCAAATATAATATAGTCTGTGAAAAAAAAACCAAATTTGTAATTACTCCCATATAAATACTTTTATATGCATGTTATTATTATGCTTAAATAAGACTCTGTTTTTTTTTAAAGGGACTTTGATATTTATTCAAATATATGTAAATAAATAAAGACTTGATATTAATTGGCATGTGAAAGGTGTGAAACAATGACTTGAATTAAATAATTTGTTTTACATTCATTTTAAAATGCATTTCATTTCATTAGGTATTTATCATATTGTCTCTATTTTAAGTGCCTAGTAGTTTTATTCGTAATAATAAATATTATTAAACAATTAATAATTTTATTGATGTGGAAAGTAGGGGGTCCTAAGAGAAAGAAAGAGAGAGAGAGTCCAGAGAGACAGTAGTATGCAGAGTGCTAAATCTGATGATTAAGGTCTAAAGTAAGAGTAATACGCATCCAAAATAGCACATAGGGAAGAAATTCCCTACATCCATTGGAGTGAGCTTGAAGTGTTTCATTATGTCTCAAAAAGAAGAGCCGCTTGGGCTCAGTACAAGAGTGAAAATAGTGTGAAGGAACGAAAAAAAGAAAGAAGAAGAAGGAGCCCAGCAGACCAATTGCCTTCCTTGAAGCCTCGTCCGTTGTTCTCCTTGAAGCCTATTCAAGGATATTTATAGGTAGGAGATAGTGGAGCTCAGTCCGGATTTTCCGAGAGAAGAGGAAATATTCAATTGCTGAATCCACACTGACAGCGACAAGTGCAGTTGAGAATCATCATGGCCGATGATGTTGAAGATGGCTCGAAACATCATGACCGATGTTTGGGGAGAGCTGGGAAACGTCGTGGCCGATGTCTGGAGAAAACTGGGTAATATCATGACCGATGTTACGAGGCTATTATAGCCCAATCCTCATCGATGATATTTGGGAAGGCCGAATCGTCGGGATCGAGGTTTGGCCGAAACCTCATGACCGAGATTTGAGACCTGCAAGAATAAATCCCATTAGTGATTAATTATCAAGATTAGAGAACCAGCGTGCCTCTCGAGGTGTCACGTATATGGCTGAGATGCAGCGCTGGAACGTACGTTAACAATTTTATATTTATATTAAATTATAATAATTTAAGAAAGGGAAAAATATATACGTAAGCTCCATTAAGGCTCACAGTTCTTGGAATCCATCAGCATGTGAGCAGGAGATTGATGAGGCTAAAACAAAGCCTAACTCCCTTAATCGCATCAAATATTTAAAATTTGTTTGTTTAGTATGAACTATTTTGCACTTAATATAAATATTTTGCATGATATACATATATATACACACATACTAATATCATGGCAAAAAAATTATGTTAAATAAAATATACTTATAATAAGTAAAATGAGTAATTCTATTCAGACTTTTGAGGTATATTCATGTTTTCACACAGATTTATAAAAATAATAATATGTCATTTGGGTATTTTCTGCCCAATTTTTTTCCACTTGAGTCTTTTTTGATAAATTTCTTTAATTTGAACGTTAAGTTGTATTTTAAAAATTTATTTAATATTAAAAATTATTATTATAAATTAAAATATGAAGAAAAATATAAGTTAAGATCAGAAAATAATTGAAAAATATTAAAATATATTTATAATATTTAAATATATATTTTTAATTTTTTAAAAATGATAACTTAATATTCAAAATTAATAGATTAAACAAGACCTGCGTGAAAAATATTTTGAGCTGAAAGGACTCAGATATATTTTTTTGTTTGGATCTATATGAAATCTGAGTTATACCACAGAATTTCAAACATAATTTTTCCTTTGTAAAAAACATCTATATTAAACAAAAACTTATTTATATTTTATATAAAGGCCATACTTGGTTGGAATTTGTTTTAGAGAGATTTTAAATATTTTAAAAAAAAAAATATTATTTTGATTTTAAAATGTGAAATAAATTTATTTTATTATTAAGCACTGTGATAATATAAAATAAAATTAATTTTTCTTTACTAAAATATGTATATTGCATAAAATAAAGTTAAATTTTAAGATTGAAATTTACGTAGAAAATTAAATAAAATTAATTTTTAATATTTAAATTTATATATAATGTGAAATAAAAAATATTATTGATGATAATATTTGTAAAATAGTTTTGATGTTTTTATGGTCGGAATCATGATTTTAAAAATCAAAATGGACTTATCGGTTCAATCGGTTAAACTGTGACTCAGTCCTGCCCATGCCTAGACTGAATCGGGTTTGATTAATTTATTTTTTTCATTCTAATTTTTTTAATTGATTTTTTTAAGAAACTTGTAAAGATATTTTTATTTTTTAGTACTTGTTTTTTTTAAAAAAAGAATTTTATCTTTTTATAAGTATTTTTTTATTATTAGTAATTTTTTTGTAGAAATTTGTGATTTTTAATAATGAATTTTTTAAAATAGATTTATTAATTAATAAAATTAAAATTTTAAATCAATTTATTTTATAAATATTATTTTAAATTTAGATTTGAAAAACTTAATTGGAACTGACAGACCGTTTAAATAAAAGGAAATAAATGACGTTTTGACCATTCATAAGCATTGGCGATGCGTGGGCCCAGCCGGACCACATTGGGTTCCGAAAGTCCGAACGACATGCATGGTTGCGTCATCTGCACAATTTCCCCTTTTTAAATTTTTTTTTTTAATCATTCCCATTAAATGATGAGGCATAATATGATGACGGGGAAAATTGCAATGAGGTTCTTCTCATTTGATTATATATACAAGTAAGCTTTTATTATTTAAAAACTATTCAAATTATTTCATTAATTCTAGTTAATAAACAATTAGGTGTAAAATCTATCAAAAATGATATTTTTACTCTTAATTTTTTCTCTCTCTTTCTCGTCAGACTCTTTAGTTTTTGCCACTGTCATAGGCGGTTGTCATTACTGGGCAGCTTATTGTCGCTACCTACCCTCTACTCTCTACTGTCTTCTTATCCTACTGACGTCTGCAAATAGTAGGGCAGTCGTGGCGAGCGGCCCAACAACAATAACAGCAGTCTCCTGTAGTGACGGTAGTGAGAAACTGAGGGCCCAGCGGGAGAGAGAGTGTGCGTAGGGAGAGAAAGAGAGAGTGCAGGGAGAGGGAGAATTAGGGAAAAATATCATTTTATAGCTTTTGGATTTAGTTGTACATTATTTCAAATTAATGAACTAATTTGAATAGTTTTTAAACAGTAAGAACCTAATTTTATATAAATCTAAATAATAAAAACTTAATTATAATTTATCAAAAAAACAAATATTAGTTAACTTTGAAGCAATAAAATTAATTAAATAGGATTTATTTTTAGCCTATTTGCTCTTTATAAAATTTTAGTTATGTCAAAAATTAAAATATTTTATTATTAAAAAAATAAAAAATAATATTAAATTACTTTTAAAAATGTCATGCATAATTTTTCATTTTAAAATTTTTTATTTTTTATATATCAATTAATTTTATTTCATTTTCTATATAATTATTTCAAAAAATATTATTTTAATATAATTAATTAATTTTATTTTTTATTATATATATATATATATATATATATATATATTAAGATAAAATTATAAATTTTATGGAAAGATCAGATGTTAATGGGCCAAACAGGATGAACAGAATAATAGATATTAAATAGGATTATACAGGAAGGCAAAGCATGTGGTCATGTGAATCGCCAGCTTAGTCGTTCATGCCAACTGGATTCTCTGTGTTGTGAAAATAATTTTTCTGTAATTTCTTTATAGTTTATTTATAATTATATTTTAATCTATAATTTTAAAACATTTTTATTTTAAGTCCTAAAATGTAAAGTACAACCAAAAAGCTAAAACAAATATAAACCTAAATTTTTTAAAAAAAATATAAAATTACAATATAATAAATAAATTGTAAAAATTAATCAGTAATTTGCTCATAATTTATTTTTTGCTTCAAGTTAATAACATAAATCATTTTGTAATTTAAACTTCACATACAATACAGTGTGGCAAGAAATAAAGATATTTAAATTAATATAAATATATATAAATTTTTATGTAAAAGAACTTCATGCATTCAAATATTAAAAAAAGTATTCAGCAATACTGGGATCAAGCATAAGTCATGATAAAAAAAAATTTAAAAATAGTAAATGATACTTCGAAGGACTAGTAATTCGGGTTGTGATTTGAAATTAAAATTTTTAATTTTGAGTTAAGTTTTAAATTAAATTGCATGCAATTGTAAAACAGTAATTTCATAAAAAGTATACATTATATATATTAAATATATTATGATAAATTCCCAAGTACATTTTAATCTTGTCTCTTTTATATAAAATATTATAAAATATTTATTTATAGAGATATAAAATTTAAAAAAAATTAAATATATATTATATATGTATATATTAAGTTGATTACAAATTGAATTATTGAGAATAACGAGTCAGTTTTGAGCAAAATAGACATTACACAATTTCTTTTTTTTAATTATTGAGAAGCAAAATGTGTGAATACGAGGATGTCATATATGAGTATAAGTTTGATGAAAAATAAAATTATTTTAATATTAAGGAGTGCATAAAAAATGAAATAAATTTAATTTCAACGTTAAATTTTATGTTAAATATAAAATAAAATTAATATTTAATATTTAAATTTAAGTTGAGTGTGAAATAAAAATATTATAATTTATAATAAATTTAAAATATTAATAAAATTTTAGTGCGAATTTTTTTAAGCTGTCAACAAAATAATGGCCATTAAGTTTTATCAATATATATAGGGTAAATAGCATCTCGGTCCCTCTAGTTTGGTTGTATGTGTAAATAGGTCCCTCGAATATTTAAATGTAGCAAACTGGTCCTCTAGTTTGATGAAATATGCATATAGGTCCTTGGCCGTAACAGACGTTAGAAATAATTTTCTCTCTCCTCACTCTCTCTCCTCTGTTCTAGAGACCACTTTCTCTTTCTTCTTCCTCTCTGCCCGGAAACGCGCGCGCGTTGCCGCTGCCGCTCCGTCGCCCTCCTCGCCTCCACCCCGTCGCCTCCCGCCAGCTCGCCGGCCACCGGCCACCAGAAAGCGTCGACGCCACCAGAAAGCGCCCGCCGAGAGCCGCCCGCGCGACGCGCGGCCTCGCCGCGCCTGCGCGCGCCTCGCTCTGCCCGCCCGCGCCAACACCGGCCTGCCCGCGTGCCCCGCAAGCCCCCACCCTGCGAAGCGCCCGCGCACCAGCACCGCGCGCAGGCGCCCGCGCTCCAGCGCCGCGCGAGTGAGGGCGGCGGGCGGCGGTAGCGCCCCCGCAGCCCGCGCGCCAGAGCGGCGCGGGCGCCCTGCGCGCGGCGCTGGTGCGCGGGCGCCCCCGCAGTCCGCGCGCCAGAGCGCCTGCGCCGGCGCTCCCACTGCCGCCGCCCTCAACACGCGCGCGGCGCTGGAGCGCAGGCGCGCGACGCTGGCGTCGCGGGCGCCTGCGCGCCCGCGCTGGTGCGCGGGCTCTCGCGGGGTGGGGCGTTCGGGGCACGCGGGCAGGTCGGTGCGGCGCGGAGCGGGCGGAGCGGCGAGGCGCGGCCGCGTAGGCGGGCGCCCAGGCGGGCGAGGCGCGCTCGGGTGCGGCTCGCGCGGCGGCTCTTCCGGGCGGGCGCTTTCTGTGGTGGCGTCGACGCTTTTCTGGTGGCCGTGGCCGGCCGAGCTGGCGGGGAGGCGACGGGTGGAGGCGAGGAGTGGCGACGGAGCTGGCAGCGGCAACGCGCGGCGGTTTCCCGGCAGAGAGGAAGAAAGAGAAAGTGGTCTCTGGAAGAGAGGAGAGAGAGTGAGGAGAGAGAAAATTATTTCTAACGTCTGTTACGGCCAAGGACCTATATGCATATTTCATCAAACTAGAGGACCAGTTTGCTACATTTAAATATTCGATGGACCTATTTACACATACGACCAAACTAGAGGGACCCAGATGCTATTTACCCGTATATATATATAAATTAAAAAAAAGGCCATTAAGAGCTGGGTCGGGTGCAGATCGTGACCGAGATCGAGGGCGCCCAAGTCGCAGTCCCCTGCCATCCATGATTCACAAAATCACAAATTAAAAGCCAAGATTCCAGCTAGAAAAAGCTGTCAGAGAGGGACCCACTCGCCAAGCCGGCTGGACCTTTTCATTATCCTGACTCGAGAAATGGACGCAGGTGGAGAGCGCGGGGCACTGGAAAATGCATGGATGCCTTCCTTATTGGCATAAACTATTTGGGAAACGGAGAGCTTACACGTGTTGTGATTAATGAAAATTAATTTTTTTTAAAAAAAAAAAAGTTTATTTATGTCGAAGTTTGAGCAACACTTCCAACTAACAGTTTTATTAGCATGAATGCGATGGAAACAATGGTTCATTAGGTTGGGAGGGAGGAGTGATTAAATTGGGCCGCCGGTGATGGTGGAGGTCAATGGCAGACGGACGACGACGATGACGACGACAGGTGCAAGCAGCTGGCTCCGTTCAAATAGCGTCTAACACGGCTTCGTCTATCGGGGCCGTCCATCGTTTTTATATATTTTTATTATATTAAAGAAGAAGAGAGACGGTGGAGGGAGGGAAGGTGAGCGTTGGCAGGAAAGGCGGAGAGAACCCGAATTTTTAATCATTTTAAATAGGGGATTCACTTCTCCCTCCGCTTGGCTTGGGGAAGGCGAAGAGCGAGCTCTTCCAATTCCGTCGATGGAATCCTAGGTTTGTTTCGAGCCCCTCCACCTCCTGTATAGTATTCTGCTTCCTAATTCCATTTTCTTCCGTCTCTGCCGCGTCGGCTTTGTTTCCCGATTTTTCATGCCAAAGTTGTCTGAATCTTGATGCGGCATTTTGAGCTTGATCGCCTTCTTCATCTCTGATTTTTTTTTTTTTTTTTTTTTGCGTTATCAATGCGACAATTTTCCGCTGCAGCCGTCCTTTCGCTTTTCTTCTGTAAGGGAGATCGGCCCGTTCTATCTCCGTCTCTCTCCCTTGAATCTGTGCCTGTTTTGTGTTTTCTCCTTGAAATTCGTTTGTATCTTGCGCTGGCTGAAAACTCACTTTACTAAATTTATTCTCTCATTTGTGATTTTTGCAAGGATTTCTGATTCTCCGTGATCTCCATCTGCTACATCCAAAGTTTTACGATCCACCGGAAGAAGCCAAATTTTCACTGTTGTAAAAGGAATTGATCAGATATCTTCCAATCATGGCGGAAGCAAAGCCAGATGCCCCATTGCTCAAATCCCGTTCGAGGAGTCTCCCAGACTTCAAGCAATCCGTCAAGCTCAAATATGTGAAGCTCGGGTACCATTATCTCATCACCCATGCCATGTACCTCTTCCTCACTCCCCTTGTTGGTATTGTCGCAGCCCAACTTTCCACCACCTCCCTCCATGACCTCTATGACCTCTGGGACCAGCTCCGCTTCAACCTCATCTCAGTCGTCACGTGCTCCGCTCTCCTTGTGTTCCTCTCCACCCTCTACTTTGCCAGCCGCCCCAGGCCAGTCTACCTTGTCAACTTCGCCTGCTATAAGCCCGACCGTTCCCGGAAATGCAGTCGCCAAATCTTCATGGACAAGTCCAGGTTGACGGGTTCCTTCACTGATGAAAACCTGGAATTCCAGAAAAAGATTCTTGAACGATCTGGACTCGGAGACTCCACTTACCTTCCTGAAGCAGTCACCAATGTTCCACCCAATCCTTCGATGGAGCAGGCAAGGAAGGAAGCTGAGGCTGTCATGTTCGGCGCCCTTGATGAGCTCTTTGCAAAGACCAATCTGAAACCTAAAGATTTAGGAATTCTAGTTGTCAATTGCAGCTTGTTCAACCCAACCCCTTCCCTTTCTGCTATGATTGTCAATCACTACAGGCTAAGGGGAAACATTGTGAGCTATAACCTAGGTGGGATGGGCTGCAGTGCGGGGCTCATCTCCATTGATCTTGCTAAGCAACTTCTTCAGGTCCACCCCAATTCTTATGCATTAGTTGTGAGCATGGAGAATATCACTTTGAACTGGTATTTCGGAAACAATCGCTCCATGCTCGTCTCAAATTGCCTATTCCGGATGGGAGGAGCTGCGATCCTACTATCCAACAAGAGATCGGATCGCCGCCGCTCAAAGTACCAATTGATTCATACGGTTAGAACCCACAAAGGAGGAGATGACAAGTGCTACTCGTGTGTGACCCAAGAAGAAGATGCTAATGGGAAGATTGGGGTTTCGCTTTCGAAGGATCTTATGGCGGTTGCTGGTGATGCTCTGAAAACCAACATCACAACCTTGGGCCCTTTAGTTCTTCCCATGTCCGAGCAGCTACTGTTCTTCGCTACATTGGTTGGTAGAAAGCTTCTGAAGATGAAGATCAAGCCATACATCCCGGACTTCAAGTTGGCATTTGAGCATTTCTGTATTCATGCTGGCGGGAGGGCTGTGTTGGATGAGTTGGAGAAGAATATGCAGCTTTCTGAGTGGCACATGGAGCCTTCGAGGATGACGCTCTACAGATTTGGTAACACTTCGAGCAGCTCCCTCTGGTATGAATTGGCGTACACCGAAGCAAAGGGAAGGATTAGGAAGAGGGATAGGATTTGGCAGATTGCATTTGGTTCAGGGTTCAAGTGCAATAGTGCTGTGTGGAAGGCTTTGAAGACGGTGAGTCCCTCTAAAGAGAAGAATCCCTGGATGGATGACATTGACGACTTCCCAGTCACAGTTCCAAGGGTTGCCGCAATCAACTGAATTCTCGATGGCTCTTGCAGGTATCACGCGTAGTAGCAGCGGTAGTAGTGTTTTCTCTGGCAGGCAAATTTCAAAATTTTGCTTGCTTTTCTTTGATTGTTATTTGTAATCGGTATCATGACATTGCTTCCCTTGAATGTTCATTGTCTTTTGAGGGAATTAAAAAAAAAATGTAGGGATATATTCTCCTGGGAGCAAGGGTTATTGACTCACTCAAGTGAAATAATATCTTAAATTCATCAATTTTTGCTGCTGCTTTATTTCATGGAGGATTAATGTCCTTAATTTTTGAACTATTCTGCTACTTCTGTTCTATACAAGTATTCACAAAGCAGGGCTTCGGGTGATTTTTGTTGTTTGCATGAATTTTGAACCAATGTTGGGGATAAGGAGGAAATGATTTGGTTTTTTGATTCAAAAGTTTTGTGATGTTTACTGCTCAAAAGTATAGTTACAACCATACATATCTCACCTAGGAAATGGTATTAAACCCTTTTTCTTGTTAGAAATCTATGATTCTGCTTCTGATTTAGTCTGCTGTGCGCAAAGGATAGCCTAAGAAGAAAGAAATATTGAGTGGGTTTTTGTGATAATGTTTATAGAATTTGAATCTATTTAATGATCAGTCTGCTACCATTTTTTTTATGCTGCCGGATCTTTCCTTTTAATTTGCTAAAAATAATTCTGATCAGCTTGCTGTTTCGTTCACCATGGTGCAGTCTGAAGCCCCCCAAGTTTTTTTTTTTTTAACAAAAAGTTAGATATGTGAATTAAATATTTAGGAGATATTTAGTTAAATGTTATCTTGATATTATGTTATATTATTTAGTGAAAATAATTATTTAATTTAATGATATATATAACAACAACAACCGAGCCTTAATCCCACTAGGTGGGGTCAGCTACATGAATCTTTTGTTTCCATTGTGCTCTATTAATTACCAAATTCTTATCTAAGTCTAAGTAACTAAGATCACTCCTTATAGTTTCTTGTCATGTCTTCTTTGATCTCTCTCTTCCTCTTTGTACATGGGCAAGCTCCAATTTTTTTAATTGGAGCTTCAATCGGCCTACGATTTATATGTTCAAACCATCTAAGCCGACTTTCTCTAAGTTTATCCTCAATTGGTGCAACACCAACTTTCTTTCGGATATACTCATTTCTCATTCTATCTTTTTCTGTATATCCACACATCCACCTTAGCATCTTCATTTCTATAACATTTATTTTATTTGTATGTTTCCTTTTTGCAGGCCAGCATTCAGCACCATATATCATCGCTGGTCTTACTATAGTTTTATACAATTTATGAAATTTTTTTATCGCACAACACCAGAAGCATTCTCCATTTTACCTATCCTGCGTGAATCCTGCTAATAACGTCATTATCTATTTCACTATCATTTTGTATGATTGATATAAGGTATCTAAAGCGCTCATTCTTCTTGATAATTTGATCACCAATTGTCACATTTTAATATAAGTATTTCTTTCTTGACTAAATGTGCATTCCATATATTCAGTTTTTGATTTACTGAAATGAAAAACTTTAGATTCTAGAGCATTCCTCCAAAGCTATAGTTTCGCTTTAGCTCCCTCTTTAGTTTTCTCAACAAGAATAATATCATCTGCGAAGAGCATACACCAAGGCACTCATCTTGGATATGTCCAGTCATGACTTCCATAATCAAAGTAAAAAGATACGGACTTAAAGCCGAGTCTTGGTGTAATCCAACTGTAATAAGGAAAATCCTTAGTCAAACATCCTTGTGTCCGAACACAGGTAACAGTTCCTTCATATATGTCTTTAATAACTTGAATATAAGCAGTACAAATTTCTTTCTTTTCTAAAACTCTCCAAAGTACTTCTCTTGAGACTTTATCATAAGTTTTTTCCAAATCAATAAAAATCAAATGTAGGTTTTTCTTTCTCTCCTTAAAATTTTCCATTAAATTTCTTAATAAATAAATGGCTTTTATAGTAGATTTATCTGGCATAAAACCAAACTGATTCTCTGATACCTTAGTATTATGACACAACTTATGTTCGATCACCCTCTCCCAAAGTTTTAAAGTATAACTCATTAATTTAATTCTTTTATAATTGACACAATTCTATACATCGCCTTTATTTTTAGGCACTAATATACTCTTTCTTCATTCATTTGACATCTTTATAGTTTTCAAAATCATATTAAACAATCTAGTGAGCCAAAAAATTCCTTCATCTCCTAAGCAGTTTCAAACATCTATTGGGATGTTATCTAGTCCTACTGTTTTTTATGCTTTATTTTCTTTAAAGTTTTTCAGATTTCAGCTTTACTAATACGTCGGATGTAAGAATAATTTTTACTTTCTTTTGGGGTGCTGAATTCCTTAAGATCAATTGAATTTCATAATTTTCATTGAAAAGCTATTGAAAGTAAATCATCCATATATATCTTTGATATCATCTTCTATTAAAATACTTTTTGATTTTCATCTTTAATATATTTTACTTCAATTAAATCTTCAGTTGTTTTATCTCTTGCTTTGACAATCCTATATAATTGTCTTTCTCTTTATTTAGTGTCTAGCTTCTTATATAAATCCTCAAGAGCTATATTTTTTTCATTGCCTACTGCTTTCTTAGATTTTCGTCAAGCCACTTTATATTTCTCCAACTAATCCTTATTTTTATTTTTAAACCAATCTTTATAACAAATCTTCTTCTTCTTATTTTTTTCTTGTACATTATCTTTCCATCACCAAGTGTAGCTTTATTATTTGAAATCATTCTTCTGGATTCTCTCAGCACATTCTTTGCTATCTTACGGATACAATTAGCAACTGTCAATCACATAAAATTAGTTTCCCGTTAATGTTCCATTGCCCAAGTTCTAGAACATTTTTCTTAAATATACATTTTCATTCTTTAGATTCCACCATCGAGTCCGAAGATAGGATTTTGACTTATTATTATTTTTTTCAATACTTTATCTCGGAATCTAAAACCATTAATCGATGTTGGGTAGTCAAACATTCAGTTAGAATGATTTTACAATTTTTAAAATCCAAGCGATCTCGTTTCTTTATAAGAAAATAATCAATCTGAGTTCTTGAAGTTCTATTCTTGTACGTGATAACATACTCCTCTCTCTTCTTGAATAAAGTATTAGCAATTACAAGATCATATGTCGAAGAAAATTCTAAAATAGTTTTACCCTCCTCTTTTATCTCTCCAAAATCATATCCACCATGGATGCTATTTAATTCCTCAGCAACACTTCCAACATATCCATTTAAATCTCTTTCAATAAATAATCTTTCTTCCTGAGGTATCTCTTGTATTAACTCTTCCAAATTATTCCAAAATTTTTCTTTTATGCTCGCATCCAAGCCTACTTGGGGAGCATATACACTTACAATGTTAATAATCATTCCATTCCATTGATTATAATTTTTAAAGCCATAATTCTATCACAATTTCTCTTAACTTCCACTAAGTGATTCTTCAAGCTCTTATCCAGAATTATACCCACTCCATTCTTATTAGAGTATCAAAGTTTAAAACCTGAGCCATCAATTTCGTTAGTTTTCTCTTCAACCCATTTTATTTCTTACAGGCACAAAATATTAATCTTTTTATGAATCATAAAATCCACCAACTCCATTAGCTTGCCCGTCAGGCTGCCTATATTCCAAGTTCATAATCTAATCCTACTGACTTGAGTTTTAGTATGATGGACTAGCTTTTTTACCCGTATCCGTTTATAATGTGAGGACCCTTGCTCACTTTTCACTATACCCGGGATATATTAAGTAGGAGTTAATAAAAAAATTTTAAGTCGAAAAACAAACTCAGGATAATGATTAATTATAGAAAATTATGTGATAATTCAGGTCTTAGGTTAGAGCCAACCTGATTTGAACCTGACTCATTCACAGGCTTAGTTGACTACTCGCGAAGCCTGGTCCGGCTTCCGCCTTCCGCCTTCCTTTCCGTCAGCTTCTGCCTTCCGCATTCCTAATTCACGATTCCATCATAGAGCTATTACTGATCCGATTTTAAGTCGAGCCAATACCGGCTTGAAATCAGATTGATTAAATTTCGATCGATTTGAGATCGACTAGAGCTCGTTTGAGTTCGATTTCGAGCCTGCTCGAGTCGATTCCAATCGACTTCGAGCCGATTTCAAATTATTTTCGAGCCGGCTCGAAAATGAATCAAATATCAATTTTTTTCTAGCCGATCTCAAGCCGAGTAAGCTCGACTCGATCCGACTCAAAATCGGCTAAATTATATATATATATAGATATTATTATATATACATACTATAATATAAAATATATTTTAATTTGAATCGATTTTGAGTTGAATCGAGCTGAGCCTACTCCAACTTAAAATCGGCTCGAAATTATTATTGAGCCAAATTTTTAAGTCGTTAATCAGCTCATTTACACTGATTCGATTTTCATTCAATCTAAAAATAGATTTAATTTTCGATTTCGATCCATATTAACACCCTTATTCCGACGTCATTCCTCGCGGGATCGCCTCGCGCCGCCTTCCCTTCAGCCGTGTCGACGAAGAGGAAGAAAGCTACGAGAATCCTTCCTCATTGCTTCGGCGAGTCCGCGACATCTTCGTCTCAGCAAGTACTCGCTCGTATCCGCAGTCCGCGCGAAACAAGCTCTCATTCACTCGGATGCTAGCCTTACACTGTCTTCCCTTTGCTGCGGTTGTCGAAGAAGAGGAAGAAAGCGGTGAGGACCCTTCCTCTCTGCCGTGGTGATACTTTCGTCTCAGCAGGAGACATTCCTCTCCGCCATCAGCTAACGCAACCGCCGCCGCCGACCCTGTCCAACTCCACTGTGGAGCCGGCTATCATATCCTTGTCCACATCTTACTCTCAACAGCAAGTAAACCGCCCGGTTGTCGGCCATGGCACTGACGAAGGAACAGGGCGCCCCCACGCTGACGAAGGAGCAGAGAGCAAGCACTTGATTGTGACACCATAGGTATGATATATCTCGATGTCCAACTCTCTGTTTTGATTAAATTAGAACATGGTATATATTGTTTACGTAACGACTTAATTTGTTGATGTGGTTGAAGCAGTGAAATAGTTTGTTTTTGTTAAATGCATAAGTAAATTAATTTGATTAATGAGTGTACGCAGTGAAATAGCTTAAAAATTACTTGTTGAATATTTCTAGCCAGTTCCAAAAAAAATATAGGTCCTGTTTCTCATAAATGTTAATGCTATCACTCGTTTATTTTAATTAATAGATGCAAAATATCTACCACTAAAGATTAATGTTTGTCATTAAAAAAAAAGATTAATGTTAGTAAAGTTTGCATCTTTTGGTGATTGAGGAATTGAATGGTGAAAAAATGATAATATGCTACATTATATGTCTTTATATTTTTATCATTTGGTCAATCTATTGCTATAATGTTTACTATTTCATTATGAATAAGTTTTTTATTATGATCATTTGATTATGTTTAGCATAATTACATTATTATCCTTTAAAATTTTTAAAATGATAGTTAGTTATCGGTCTGACTGATTCCGACCTTGAAGGAGACACTAGGAGGTTCTTAATCTGGTCAAGTTATTATCACATTGGCGAAAACTTAGTTGTTTCTATTGTCCCTCTTCCCATGCTTCTCATTTTCGCTAAGGTCTTTCCTGAATAGCTAGAGTTCATAACAACTTGGTGTCTAGAAGCCCAACGTGTTGTCTATTTACCAAAAATGGCACTATATGCTTTAGATGCCTTAGCCAACACTAGCAGCCATATGGCAAATTGGCTGTGCCAACACAAAGCAATAGCAAATTGATGGAAGAGTTAATAAAACATTGAATGTTCATTGTTTAGAGGATTGGTGGTTTGCTTCTCATCTCATCCATATGTTGAAAGCCTAATTTTGTACTGCATTGGGCATCCTATTAGTAAATTGATCTGGATTAATTTTTTTGGATTCTGATATTCTTGATCAGTTTTGTAGAATGTGTGAAAATCTTTGTCGTTTTTATAGTAGACTCTCGAAAAAATGTTTTGTATCATATAAAATATATATTTCAACTTTTGTGTGCTAAAACTTTAGCTCGTAAATATAAAAGTGCAATACGTACTTTGATGTGAAGCTTAGGCTTTATTTAATTGGAGTATATTTGGAAATATATGAAAGTTTTTTGAAATAGGAAGAGAAAAAAATATATTTTAATGTTATGATATGAAATAAAGTTATTTTACTATTGAGAATTTTATTGGATGTGAAATAAAATTAATTTGTTATTAGAGTATGTTGATAGAGAAATGAGAGTTCTGAGAATCAGTGGCACACGTGTTTAGCCTAGGAGTTTAATTATTAAGAGGTGTAATAGTCATCTAGAATAGCGCGCAAAAATTTAAAGTGGTTTAGAGATGAATTCCCTTACGTCTACTGGAGAGTCAGTGAGGGAGGTTCTACTAAGGCTCAAGAAAGGTTTGGTCAGAAGACCAATATAAGATGGTTTACAAGCTTCATCCCTGACGTTTCTTGGGGGAATCTCTCCTAACTTATTATCTCCATACGTATCCCTATTGTGTTTTGTCCGGAGGAATTTATAAGCGGGTTGTAATGGAGTTCAGCAGATTCTCTGAGATTCTCTGAGGAATTTATAGGCGAGGAAGTCCTGAAGCAGAAAATTTGTGTTAGAAGACTTGGAGGTTCGTGCTTATGAGGGAACACTTACACCGCACACTTGCACTGGTTCCTTTTGCTGGTAACTTGGGACCATGCATGGGTGTTGACGTCTTGCCAAAGTCCCTTCACCAAAAGACAAGAATGGGTGTTATTAAACAAAGAATCAAAATATTGGGCAACAGGCTGTATTTTTATTAAAAAGAATATCTCCTGCTTCCACGCTTCTGGGGAGGTACTCCCTCTGAATTTCGTGAGTGATATGCATAGGATCGGTATCCCTAAAGACTTGCAGGTTCGTGCTTATGAGGGAACACTTACACCGCACACTTTCACGGTTCTCTTTTGCTCGGTAACTTGGGACCATGCATGGGTTTATGACGTCTTCGCCAAAGGTCCCTTCACCAAAAAAATTGGGCGTTATTAAACAAAGAATCAAAATATTGGGCACAAGCTGTATTTTTAATTAAAAAATAGAATATCTTGAAATCATTCTTCCATGCTCCAACGTTCTGGGAGAGGTACTCCCTCTGAATCGATGAGTAGATAGGATATTAGATTGGTGATCCTAGAAGACTTGGAGGTTCGTGCTATATGAGGGAACACTACCCGCACACTTGGCACTGATAATCCATTTTGCTGTACTTAGGAGACATGCATGGTGTATGACCGTCCTTCCAAGTCCTTCAACCCAAAAATAATGATGCGTAATATAAAACAAAGAATCAAAATATTGGGGCAACAAGCTGTAATTTTTATTAAAAATAGACATATCTGAAATTAATTCGCTGCGCTCCACGTCTTCTGTGGAATGTACTCCTTCTGAAGTTCGTGAGGTGATACGGTATTGATGGTGATCCCTAAAGAGACTTGGGGTTTCGTGCTTATCCGAGGATACACTTAACCGCACATTGCACTTGATTAAACTTTTGTAGTAACTTGGGACATAGCACATGTGATTTGACGCTCTCTGCCAAAAGTTCCCTTCAGCCAAATATAAATGAGTGTTATTTAAATAAAGAATCAA
>KZ453894.1:527226-548003 GCA_002786265.1 Apostasia shenzhenica
AAATCGGCGGGGTTAGGTGAAGTTGATTGTGACAGGCGTTATTTCGTACCCTCGGGCCCGAGGTTACGAGGGATGATCCTGGAACGTCGTGGCCGATGTCTGAGTGAATCCTCGAGCCCGAGGTTTGACCTGGGTCAATAGCCCTGCAAACTGGAAGCTGAGTCAGCAAATCAATCAATCAAGTACAGACCCGTCGGGCGCCACGCGTTCGACCAGGATGCAGCGCAGGAACCACGTGTTAACAGTTGCATACTTAAATTTTAGAAATTAATCACGACTGAGTGGGGTGCCAATTCGGTTTGAAGGGATGGGTTTACATCCAACTTGAAATTGACCTGATCCAAAATTTTATTCGAGAACTATAATACTCTAATTTTAAAGCAATGCATTACAAGAAAAGTAATAAAAGATAAAACAATGTATGGTATTGGTAATCTCCCATTTAAATAAGTTTTACCATGAAAATCATCATTAATGAACAGATTAGAGCTATATCTTTTTTTATATCCTTGGGAATGCGGTCTTAAATTTTTTTTTTGAGTCAGCTTGAACCCGCAAAATCTAGCAGGGTTTGTTTTTGGTTCTTGACAACCCTACATTGCTTAAGAACATGAACTTTGTGGCTGACTTTGCATTTTAGTCAGTTGGGGTCTAATGGTGTTTTATTTGCATGCTTAATTGCTAACATATCAGTCAACCCAGCAATATGACCCGGGAAGTTTGGGTTTGAAACTTCAAATAGACCAAATCATGTGGTTAACTTACGGTTAAAATTTTACTCCTTTATTGTAGGGTTGTGATCAAGTTGCACATTGTCATGTTAGAGTGGGTTGTTGGGTTGACCCAAATCTTACTTGGATTAAACTCCAAAATTTTTGCAAAAATGTTCATTAATATTTTGTATTTATTTTATATCATACACAAATTTAAATATTAAAAATCAAATTTATTTCACATTTTACATAAATTTTAATATAAACAAATAATTTTATTTCACATCTTATATGTATTTCAATAAGTCAATTTATGTTATATCTAACACATTTTTTAATAATAAAATAATTTTATTTAATATCATAGTAATAAATAATTTTTCTTTTTTTATATAAAAATACTTCAAGTACTTTTAAATTATACTTTAATCAAATGAGATCTAGGCTGCTAGCTCAGCTGGATCATGGTATTGGTATATTTTACATGCTAATGGGTTTGAGATAGATGTTGCTGGTGGAGATTTTACGAACAGGGAAATCCGAATGGCATGATCTTTATCGAACCTAAATTTGCTCACTGTCGAGAAATAATTCTCTTCTTGTGCCGACTTTCCATTCATTTTAAAACATAGTTTGTGCTCAATGGTTGCTCGTGTAATTTTTCTGATTAAGATTTTGTTGTGCATTTTGTCTTGAAGTTGATGCCTTTGTCGATTGCAATAAATGATTAATTTTTTACTATTACTTCACTTAAGATGATTTTTTAACAGGATATATTTTTTACAAGTTTGAATATTGAAAATCCTGGATGTTTTTTGTGTTCATTTAAGTAGCTGCATTGGTGTTGAAATGAGTCTATACTCTATACCATGTTAGTCATGTTAGATTACCGGATATGTTTTTAATGTAGTATTTCTGGAGGAATTTCTACAACTTTCGTTGCTGGTTTTCTTTTCTTTTTTTTTTTTTTTGAAAATTGCTTGTTTTCTGTGTGATGCATATTACTGGATTTAGTAACAATGTAACATGCACGTTCTGGTTAATAGCATGCTTCACATGTCACCAAATCTGCAATCTGTGATTTCTTACTATTAAAATTACTCTAATCAGAGTTTTCCTTTTGTTGTTTGAAGCCCCAAAACCACCAAGGCCAGTCTGAGCCTCTCAACTGCTTCATGGAATGGGTTCTACTGTGGGATAGCTGGTAGAGTTTTACAAAGATGTAATACTTTTCATGAATCTTTTTGAGTTTTACTTTTTGTTATGAAGATGGTTGATTGATATTCATTGATTATGTGATTACTATCTAATTACACGATTGTTTGTTGTGTTGTGGCTGTACTTTACAACAACAACAACAACAACAACCACCAAGCCTTAATCCCACTAGGTGGGGTCGGCTACATGGATCATTTGTTTCCATTGCGCCCTATCAGTTACTAAATTCTTATCTAAGTCTAAGTAACTAAAATCACTCCTTATAGTTTCTTGCCATGTCTTCTTTGGTCTCCCTCTTCCTCTTTGTACATGGGCAAAATCCAATAACTCAATTTTTCTAACTGGAGCTTCAATTGGCCTACGATTTAGATGTCCAAACCATCGAAGCCGACTTTCTCTATGTTTATCCTCAATTGGTGCAACACCAACTTTCTAAAAAAAATTTTCACATAGACAAGATTAAAGTCAAATTAGAGATGATATATGGATCTTAGCATTGACAAGGATAATTAGCCAAAACACTTCTTGAGGCTATTGGTTCTTGGTGATCATGATATGTATAAGCAAAGTCAGAACAAGGCAATATCTTTTTATTTTTTTATTTATTTTTTGATCTATAGAACAAGGCATTATTATCACATAATTAAGGGGGAAAAAAAAATGAGCATGCCCGTTAATAAACTCATGTGGACCATCTAAACCTTCATAGTACCAATCATCCTTAACATATGATGATTACTGTTTTTGTTGCCTTCTTCTCCCTTCCATCCCCACACTTTATTCCCCACCTCTCATTTCACAACCAAATCCTCTGCTATCTCATCCTACCTCGCATAATTGCTTGAATAACCTGGCCAACTTTCAGAAAATTTTTCTGATTACTGTAATCCATGCTGAAGAATAATTAAGAAATACACTGAAAATCTTCACATCAGATCAATTGTGGGATAAAAACTGTTTTTTTTGTTTTGTTTTTTGTTTTAATGATCTGCAGCAAGACTTAAAAATTAATAGAAGTAAAAGTAAAAAAAAGCTCGTATATAGGACATAACTAGACACGGAGAATTTTTCTCATTATTGTAATATCCATCAACTTGTCTTTGCTTTCATATGCACAGGAGAAATCGAAATAAGAAAAAAGCCCTCTTGTGGCCTACGCAGCCTCTTCATCTGTTTCCATTGATTGCTTCTATCTCTATTTCTTCTAGCGACACTCGCCCGGTTGTCTTGTCGTCCTCCTCTCACGTCGTTCTTCGAAAAAGCTTCAGCTTACAACATCAAACAGAAGATCCATGAAGCCGCCTTGCAGTCCGGTCTCGTCGCAGAAGCGGCTGGCGCTGTCGGACTCCTCCGCCGACGCGCTCGAGTGGCTCGATGGTGATTCCTGCATCCTCGACGTCGACCACTTCTTCAGGACCGTGGACACCATGAAGGCTAAGAGCGTCAGCCCCGCCCTCATCTTCTCCATCATCTCCCACTACGCCGCCAAATGTCTCCCCGAGCTCTCTGCCTCTGTTTCCGCCGCCAAACCCGCCTCTGCGGCTGATGGGTCCATGGCTTCCTGGCTGAAGAAGCGCTTCGTCGTGGAGACCCTGGTGAGTCTCCTCCCATCGGAGAAGGAGACGGTGCCCTGCAGCTTCCTGCTGCGACTGCTCAGGGTGGCGCTCATGGTGGGCGCCTCCGACGAGACGGTGGCGACGCTCGAGGAAAGAGCGGCGGCGCAACTGGACCAAGCAGAGCTACAAGACGTGATGATTCCAGCCTTCAGCCACACTTGCGGGACGCTGCTTGACGTCGGGCTGATGCTGCGCCTCCTGCGCCGCTTCGCCGCGGCTCCCAGAACCGACTCCGCGCCGTCCTCTGCCACCAGAAGCGGTGCCGCCATGCTCCGGGCGTCGAAGCTCGTCGACGCTTACCTCGCCGAGGCCGCCCTTGACGCCGCCTTCACCATCACCGACTTCAAGGCCCTCGTCGGCGCACTCCCAGCCCACGCCCGAGCCAGCGACGACGCCCTCTACCGCTCCGTCGACACCTATATCAAGGTAAGCTGCCGAACAACATCACGGGTCGCTTGTCCATGACCAAATTGACCAGTTCCGCTGCCTTGAAATTGAAGAAGCCGTTTAGTAATATTGCTACATTAAATAAAGGGTAAAATTGCAGTTTTTAAAAAAAAATTTATTAAATTTTAAATCATAATCTCAACTATTATATTTTTGTACGTTGATCTATTGATTTTATTTAAATAATTATAGCTTTAGTATCACTTATAATATTACATTTAATTCAAATAATGAGTATAAATTGTTAAAAATGCAAAAAGAGCAAATGACAATAGGTTATTAATTTCAGAGTTGCCATTCAAAATTTATGAACCAACATATAAAAACTCTAGCATCTTATAAATGAACAAAACGTACAAAATACTATACAAAATCTTAAGTTTGTTAGGAACTTATATTCAATTAATTTTTTATTACGATAATTCGGGACTTAGTTTCATAGTTACGTGTTTTTTTTTTTTGAATTTCTTGTGATTATTTTTTCTATTTAAGTTTTCTATACAACGTTCTTTAAAAGTATGTGCCTATAAAAGAGAAAATAGTGCATCTAAATTGGCATTTTTGGTCCAAAAAGTTTTCTGCAACAATTTATAACTGCTCCTTTTGTTCATAGCTTTACACTGACAACATTTCCTTTTGTTTAAGTTGCATTGCTAGATAGAAATGGTCCCATTTAAGCATTGATGATGTTTTGTGTATGCAAAAAAAAAACTACGTATTTTATATTATTTAAATTGTATATTTATATTGTATTTCACTAATATTTATTTTTTGATCGACATAATAAATAAATGATAAATCTAATTTCCTAATTAATGGGCAATCTGTTATTTATCAATGACGGAGAAGTTATTGGGTTCCGGACTGACGGGTCTGCTCTTAGATAAGTTATTGGGTTCGGACGGCGCACCGTCCGGAACCCAATCAGAGGGCGCTACGTGTGCCATACAGTTGGGTCCGGGCACACATGGCGCCCTCTGATTGGGCGTACCTTTCCGCACCTAATAATTTTTCCTGCTGTTGTGAATTTTTAGCCCATTTTGTTGAGCCTGCTAACTTCACAGCGAGCCTTTTAATAGTTGAGTTGGGCTTTCGGCTCTTTGTTTGTCTAAGGCGCATGCAAGCATGGCGAAGCAAGAGAGGAAGACGCTTTTTGGGCTCATCGACACGCGGAAGCTGTCGTCGGATGCAGCCCTGCATGCGGCCCAGAACGAGCGTCTGCCAGTTCGGGCCGTAATCCGGGTGCTGCTCTCGGAGCAGGGCCGACTAATTCGGCCCGCCGACAGAGCTAGCAGGTCATTCAGCGGGCCGCGGAGCCCAGTCGGAGTACCGTCGGCGGATTCTGGGCTGGATTGGGTGCCCTCCAGGCGAGATGCCGCTGCGCATCAGCAGGAGATCCGACGGCTGCGGGAGGACGTCGTGCGACTGCAGCTGCTGGTGCGGGTGATGCAGGATCAGATTGACCGCCTGAGCTCGGAGAGGAGGAAGAGCGGCGGCGGATTCTTCAGATGGAGCTCCTTTCTCTGCAGGAGCGGACCGACGAACGTCGTCGAGGAGGCGGAGGCGTATGAGGCTGGCGTCGAGCGACGGGCGCCGGAGACAGGGAAGGTCGGGCTGGTGCACGGCCGAGCTACACCTCCCAATAAGTGGCGGAACTCCATGTCTTGAAAAGAGCTGAAGGTCTCGCATCTACTAAGTTCAAACGTCTTCTGGATATGAATCTTCGTCTTCTTCCTTTTGTCCTCATACCCATTTGAGAAACCTGTGTCCATTACCGTTGCTCTTAATGAATTTCTTTCCGATTTCGTACTAATGAATTTTATTTGTAATATTTATTTCCAGTCACGGAAAAGAACTGAATATTAAGGTCTGTTTGGCGCGATATCAAAATCAGAATTAAAATAATATTAATTAAATAATAATAATAATAATAAATTGTTTAAATTTTAATATAAAAAATATTATTTTACTTCACATATTTAATAATTTTTAATAAAAATATCAATTTTATTTCACATCTTAGACTAAAATATTCAAATCGAGTATTTTGATTTAAAATGTGAAATAAAATTAATATTTTTATTAAAAATTATTGAGTATGTGAAGTAAAATAATATTTTTTATATTAAAATCTACGTAAAATGATTAAAAAAATTATTTATTTATTATTATTATTATTTTTTTTTTAAACTAATATCATTTTGGTTCATGCGCCAAACAGAGCCTTAGCATGTAAAGGATTTGCATGATCCTCTTTGGCTGCCCTATTAGGGATTCCTTTTCAGGAGGAGAAAATCTTGTCTAAAGTGTACACGTGGAGGTTCGCGTGAAATACGCACGTGGGAAGCCAAGTCGCACTCACGTGTGGCGAAGGATAGCCACATATCGAAGAGCCCTCATCAAACCCAAAACAAATTCTCCAACTTGAACTGCTTGAGTACGCCATGAGTACAAAATGATCGCCTGCATATTACTTTAAAGAAGTATAGCTAGGTTGTGCAGTCCATACAGATTGTACGAATGAGGGACCCTAACCTTCAAAGTATAGCCACCTCCATGGCCATACCAAAAAAAGGGATTATTTTTTGATGTGACGCCCACTAGCAAATTTTAGACTATAAAGCCCTGTTTGTTGTAAAAAAGGGCTCCATGGACCAAAAAAAGGGAAGACTGATGATTTTCTTTTCTTTAGTAAAAAAACTTTTAAGTTAGCATAGCTCAAGCGTTGTGGTTTTTTCGCTTTAGGCAGTTCTCACATAAAAAAACTCTTCCCATTGTTCGATCTTGCGTCTTTCTTGAGTCAACAAGGCTGTTAAAGAAAATTTCTCAAACAAATTTGTGATGGAAAACAAAGCATTGCCAAAGTACTGTATCTCACAAAGTGGGCCGGTTTGATATTGGACTCGATTGAAACTTTTGAGTCCAAGGTTAAAGCAGGCTTTGGAAACCACAAGTGAAAGGCAAAAAAAATTGTCCAAAATGGGATTTAACTAACCCCATTTGAAAAACTCTTTGACAAAATAATCTTCAAAGAGAGACACCAAACTTTATAGAAGTCCTCTGATTCAAGGAATTACTCAATTAGATGTTCATTAAAAGATCAAAAATATCAAGACAATCAAATAATCTGCCAGAAAAACTGCCTGCATGTGACAGTGATGTACACTGCCCCTTCTCCAACTATAAAATGAAATACAACATGAAGTTGTGTAATTGATGTGCATTAAAAGATTATCTAGAAGCGAAGTTATGGGGCAGTTATTTGAATCGATGAGTAATCTAGTCCTCAAAATTCTACTGTTGTCTTAATAATCACTAGAGAAAAAAGAAAGTAATGTTTTTATTTTAATCTAAGTAGTAAGACTTTATGAAAACGCTATAACTCTTCAGTTAGTCACCAAAAAAAAAAAAAACCTTTAAACTAAATTCTACCTCAACTAGGCGGCATAACTTGTAGCAATTGAGAGTTAAAACACTCACAATAAACCACATATTCATGTATCTTCAAGTCAATATAAAATCCTAATAGACATGATGATTTTGCTCTTCAAGAGTTGGACATCAAAGTGTAATAATTCTTGAAGCTATTCGTTCTACAATTTCTTCGACAACAGCAAGCCCTCTGTGATGCGGAACTCTTCAACGTAGAAAAGCATGTAATATTACCATCTTTAACATCAAAAAAAAAAAAAAAATCCTTCTTTTATTTTTAACCTTCTGTCATCTACAATACATTCAGCTCAACACTTCAGAATCTACCCTCTGAGTTTCCTGGTCTTTCAGATATAAAAACTGGTAATACTGTAATCAAAATAGATGGACTGCATTCCTACCCCAGATTGTGTACAGGCACCAACAATCAACACTAGCTTAGCAAGCGGCAGCGATTTTTTGCAAACGATGGCAAAATCGTTTCTTCACAACACGACAGCTCTACACTATTAAGTACAGATGATGTACAAGAAGCCTTTTCAAGCATCAACAATAAAACATAACTTTCTTCACCTTCTCTTTCAGCGCTGGAAGAGGTTTAACAGGAAACCCATTCTGTGGTCTTGTGCTCCTAGATGTTTGGCTGTCATTCATCTCTGGTTCTGTATAAAATCGTGCTCGAAAGGCAGCAAGGTGTGCATAGTATGCAGGTGGCACTGCAAAAGTTTTAGTCCCATCGATAAGCAAATGGTGGAAGACATACACGAATTGAAGCCAGTAGATGTTGAAATGCTGAAGTTCAAAACATACCAACCGAGACAGATCGAGTGCATCGAGCATACCTAGACATTTGATAAAATCAAGTTATTGATCCCATTTGACATCAGCCAATCTCATGTGAAAAAAAAAAAAAAAAAGAGTAAAATCATTACGTGTAACAGAGATTGTTTGTCAGTGTCTGAATCTCATCTGCAGTGAAGTTGTTCTCATCCCAGAGAACATGGTAATGGGCTGGCCTGCTAGTCCCCTGTCATATTAATGACTAATCAGAAATTTGAAGTCTTGAGATAGAGAATTGTTATCAAAAAAGATATTCTGTCAAGCTATGCTATCTGCATCATAGACTGATGGTGATGGCAGCATCTACTAAAAAAATAAAATTCTGTAGACATACTACAAGTAACTGTAGAAAACTGCATAGAATCAATATAAACATAAATAGTTTACCTGTATTCCAGCATGGCTACAAAGGTAAAAGTCAAACTCTGTCGGATGACAGATCTTGGAATCAACCACTGTGCCTGCATTGTCAAAATATTCAGAAGTGCAAATGTAAAAATGATTATAAGTTCTCAATAACCTCAGAAACAAGAATGAAAGGCCCAGTAGCACTGATTCAAATATTTTTTTGTAGAAGAATGACGCTCCATCGAAGCTTGTATAAAGTTCAACAAATACCAGGAAGGATATTGCCACTCTTGTCTGTACTATTTCTATCTTTATGGTTGTTTGCAAAAAGTCTGGTATGGTGGCGTTTCTGAACCACTATAAAGGTCACTGGAGGCTGGTAATTTGGTTCTAATGAAGCACATGCCTGGAGAAAACGGTAGTACAAATGAGATAATTGCTTTTTTCTATATTGTAGTCTAAAGTATCCATGCAAACCTTGCGAATTGCATCCAACTCATATAAAAGGACTTGGTAGAATTGCCCTTCGCTGACACCATCTCTAGAAAGAGTAGATACATACAGAACAATGTTATTCGAGCATCCAAAGGATTAAAAAAAAGGTTGGTTTACTATCCGGATCCAAGAGCCTAACATTTAAAAACATCACAAAATCAACCTGTAGAATATTATCCTCATGGGCTTTTGGCCTGTTGATTTTCTGAAGGAAATCAAAAGTTCTCTGCAAGGAATTAAGTGTATGTTAATACAAACCATAAGAAACAGAGATTTAGAAGGACAGAATTGCATTTTCAAACCGTGTTAAATTATGGAGAAAATAAAAAATAACCTTATCATGCCTCCAGCGACTGTTCCCCGATGAGGATCATGCCACGTCGTATAAAGGTCCTGAATAAGTTCCTCGCGATGTGCCTGAGCACATACAAGTCCAGCATATTTTGTGACCTCTGGCCAGTCTTGAGAAGCAACAACCTGTTATTTACAAGGTCAACAAAATTATCAGATGATCATATTTATCAGTAAAATAGAGGTCTCATTTCAAAATTATTATCGGCTTTTAATTACAGCAGCAATTGATGGGCTACAATCCTCCCCTGTCTCTGGATGAGTTACATCTGCACCAAATATTATGGTTGGTTTGTCGCTGACCAGAGGAATTCTCCAACTAATGGCATCCAACAGAACAGTGTTTCTCCCTCCCATCTGCAATAGCCATGCAGTAGCAAATATCAGTGTGTAAATCTTTGATTACCAACGGATCTAAAAGCTTTAGCTTTGTACGTTATGCCTACAAATAATTTTATATTCTAATACGCCCACTCTCTCAAGCGCAAGCTTATTAGCATTGCAATGTGGAGTTCAGCATAATTTTTTTTAACTTTATAGTAGAGATAAATGAGGGTCACCAAGGATTTGAACTTGAGACTTTCTAACTCCGATACTATATTACATCTCTTATTACCAACTGATATAAAAGCTTAAGCTTGTAGGTCATGACCCAGAAATAATTTTATATTTAAGTTTGTGTGTAGCTAATAATACAAGGCTCATTCTTCATTCAAGAGAAGGACAATACTCAGAAACTGACCTTAACATTTATTTTAAGAGACACATTAGCAAGGTACTGTTTGTTTATCTTAAAAACATGTTTTGTCAAGCAACACTGAGATATCAATCCCAACTCCGTCTCGCAGATCCGTTTGAGATCACCTGAGTATTTTGCAGAAGCATAAGCATACATTTTGTGAATATAACATTGGGAGGATAAATGGTGTGACCGCACCATATAATGAACCATTATTGTCCGGAAGGATTGCCAGAAGAAGTTCCAGCTCTTTTCCTTTTGATCTATTCATGGCTGTGTTATATACATGCTTAAGAGCCTTCTCCACTTGATCAGGCCTTGCAGAATATATTGGTATCACTGGCTCACGATTGAATTCCTACACAAAACATAAAGCAAAACACGAAAAATATAAATCAACTGTTTATTGCAATTGAGAAAAATCTCGATATCATATAAAAAGCTAATGCCAGAGATACTTATACCATGCCAGAGATTTGGCACATCTGTGCTAATTCCTGACAGAAAGCATATGCAGTATTTTCCTGAACACTTCTGGAAAAGTTGATACAGGCCCAGTGATTTACTGTGGAACCATTTATGACCTTCTGTTGAGGAAGAAAGAAAATTCTAGACAAGTGACAGGCAAGAATTTGAAAAAGCATTTGGTCAGAAAAATATACCTTGTTCATCATATTCCATTGGCCAACTTGTGGCAAGCATTCCTTTTCTTTTCCAGTTTCATTGTATTTAAGCTTTCAAACCAGAAAAACATAAACTATACATCAGCCCTTTATATTGTGATACAGATATTATCTGTAGAAACCAAACTTCACAGCAAGGACACATACCCACGGAGCGGGAAGAACTCGAGCTTCAACTGAGGCAAGCTTGTCGCTGACCGTGATTCCAAATTCTTTTGCATATGGATCTTCTTCATAGGCATTCTGGTGAACTGTCTGGTAAACAAGCATAAAAGCATAAGAGCAAATAAAAATTCATGTTCATCAAAAGCTTAAACAGGTCAAATAACAAAAAATATGATGAATATGAATTTTTTTTAATGGCATCATGATTTTCACGTGACTGTCATCTACAATGGATAATTGTTAAGTCCCACCAGCTTGGGAGTCTTGATCAACTGTAAAAGCTAAGATCTATCCAACAGAGTAGCATTATGTTAAGTGGATACTCTGAACAGTGGCCCCATCTATTCCAAATGGCAGAAATCTTCAGAGGAAGAAAAGTGTTTAGCAGGATCAAGGTCCATCAGACTCACGTTCTGAACAGAACAAAATGGGTGGGCTTGACCATGGTCCTATAGCTATGTGCTCTGGGCCGAGTGAAAGACATAATGCGGTCCAAGGGTAGCCTTTGACCACTGAGGCAGAGAATAAAGATGGAATCGGCTTCTCAAACCTCTGTATTATATGGTCTGCCCTGACTAGCTTTTTCTTTTTTTTAGTGATATAGATAGCATATGAAGTCATGACCTAACTACATGAAGTTAAAGGAATAAAAAGGACCATGATTAATTCAAGTAAACAGAAGGGTGTGTTAAAGAAGCATCAAAAGTTGAGTAAAGAAGCAAGAAAGAGAAACTTTGAGGTCTTAAAGAAGCATCAAAAGCTTCAAAGAAATAGCTACATATCATTTTTTTCATCTAAAACAGGCTAAAACTTCAAAAAAAAAATCAATAGAAGTACGGTCCAATGGCCCAAAAAAATATAACATAGCTTGTTTTTATTGTTATTTTATATTGCATCCATAGTTTTCTGGTGTCTACGGGTTTCTTCTGTAACATCCCGTGATCCAAATGTAGAAGAGCTTGTATCAATATGCTTATTAAACCTGTGAAAGTCCCAAACTTAGGAGTAAGTATTACAAACTTAGGGAGCTTGTGTCAAGCGGTGACATTTAACCTGTGAACGCCCCAACCCAGGATAATTTTGCAATACGCTTATTAAATCTTTACCAATAACCAAGTTCGGACACTGCTTAGACTTGGCTAATATTCAAAGGAGCTAAGGTGTAAGGTCCTGAGGGAGAGGTGGTGTTTTTGATTAATGAGATTATACAGCATATTAAGGAGCACTAGTCTACTAATCAAATCAAGGTGGAGATTGTTAAAATATTATTTTAATTAATTTTATTAATTAATTAAATTTAAATAAATTATTAAAACTCCAAAATCAATGAGTTCAATTATGCATGGGATAAATTTATGCAGCCATCAATGGCTTATGAGATTTAAGGCACGGAATTTCTGATTCAGTCGCCTGGTTCATGAATTTTTTTGGGAAACATGAATAGATGATTCACGTAGGTATTTCAGTGGCAATTATTTTAAGTTCTTTGTCGACTACAAAGTTGTTTTCGTAGGAATCTAGAGGCTATGTTCTGAAGCTCGAGGAACGATTCGATCGTCTAATTTGAAACAAAAACAAAATTTATTTTGTGTCCCGTTTGAGATTGAGAACCAGGTAATTAGTGTAAGATTCTCTTTTTATCTTATTTTCTACATAATAAAATTTCTCTTACTCTCTCTGTAGATGTAAGAGGTGGTGAGGACACAGATCAACATGAAGTTAAACTACTAGGATAACATCATACGTTGAATCAAAATTCAAATTCAAATTAATTAGCTTTATTGTGCAGACAGAGTGAGCTGGCGCACACGCAAGCCCATGCACAACCAACCACACCCACTTGCAGGTACCTGCGCCTAACGCGTACGCCCTGCCACTCTCGACACACTCGCCCTGCCGCTCCCGATGTGTTCCCTTGCCTCGCCGAGCGCACGGTCCCATACCTCACCTGACACATGTGCCCATAACATGGGCCCCTTCCTTCACCTTTTCCCGTCGCCCCCCTTCGTGCCTTCCAAAATACGATTGATTGAAAAATTACGTCTTGGTTCCCGACTTTCACTCAACTGAATTCGTATAAATTAAAAGGTATATTTTCTTCTCAAATTAAATTTACTGCTTATTATTCGATTTAAAAAATGATTTGCTCTATTTAATTATTCTTTTGACTCTAATTGTGCGACCCTATGTTTATTCGAGCAGCAGTAACTGTTGAATTTAATTGCGAGATATCTGTCCTAAATTTTTGGACATCAAATCTGATCTGTTGAATTTAAGTTGACGCCCTAATCTAATTTGATAAATTCTTATTTATCAAACTATCCGATTTTATATTAATTTTAAAATATTTTCAATTTACAGAATTTAAAAACCTTAATTTTCATATAGTTTATTTAGAAAATTCTAGCGCATACTTAAAAAAAAATTGCAAGTTAATTTTGCTTATTAAAAAAAATAACATTATTCATTTTCATCCTGCATCAGAAGGATCCCTCTGAACCACATAAATCTACTATTCATGTGGTTGCTTCATTTTTCTATTATTGTTGTTTCTCAAATTTATCTGGCACAATTTATTTGGCTAAATACTTGTTTGGCTATCAAATTCTTCCACTGCGCATTATTCTGCAACAGAAAACAATTCAATAAAGTTTCTCGTTATAGCCTATTCTCGTCATAGCCTAGTTGTTGTCATTTACAAAACCTTTCCTATTTATAGAAAGAAAGATAACAAAGGGGTTACCACTAGTTTGTCCTTATGCAATCATTTTGTCCTTTGTTTTTATTCTCATTTCTTCATGTACACTAAAGGACAAACAAATCTCTACATTAACGTTCATGGTTATAGGAATAAAGACGCGGAGCAGGCGTGCAATGCTCGCAGCAAATCAGACTATAAGATCCCAACAGTCTTCTGGAAACTTGCCACAACATCGTTGTGTATTTGGTCCTTGAGGATACAAGGAATTGGCGTGAAGTTTTCGTGGACAAACTCCATGAGTAAGGTCTACAAGTAAGTTCTTTAAGAAAGATTCTCATGGACCATGTTCTTGAGTCCTTAAGCAAGTTCCTCAAGGATAGTCTTCTCTCTCAATGTTGAGATTGGGCGTGCCATGACTCAAGATGTCGAGAGATTCTCTTTCTATCTCTATCTCTTTTGATCGACTCAAAAAGGATTTCTATGTTGAGATTTACATTTTCCCATGAGTTTGAGACAGTATCGATGTCAATAATTGGTTCTCTTAGAATTTGAGAAAAATTGGGACATTAGGGATTCTCTCCAAGTTGGTTTTGGGACTAGATCGCTTGGTCCCATCATACCACGAGATTGGCAACCTTCTCCATGTATTTGAGAAAGTTCTTGGAGAGTTTATGAGGTGAAAAATTGAGGTCTGGAGCCTGGATACTGAAGAGGATGTGGCCCTTGATCAAGTTCTGTTGTAAATCAATTATGTTCCATCATTACGAAGAAGCATCCACAATAACAATATTAATAAGGATTGCCTTACATATTTATTTCAGGTTTGATAATTATTAAAGAGCGCAACTATATAAATAGAGTTCAAATGTGTACCTGCAGCACATCCATCTCCTGTTCTCTAGGTCTCTGGCATGTTACTTTCAGAAGGGAAGTTATCTGCTTTTCATTCAGCCTCTTTGTATATCTCTGCCCCTCAACAATCTTGCATGCCTAAAACAGAAGATACATAAGCAGCAATGAACTAAATTTTCTAACATAGAAAATGGTTGGAGTGAGCTCACCTCCATTGGCAGGTAATTCGCCTTCTGATTTCCCACTTGAAGACAAGGAAGATGTGAATGCTGAATTGTGAATCCGTACATCTCTTTGAAGTATTCAACTACAGACTTCATATTCATTTGCTCATCTACTGGGAATCTGAGAAGAAATAATTAAAATCCTCATAGCAACAACAACAACAACAACAACAACAACCAAGCCTTAATCCCACTAGGTGGGGTCGGCTACATGAATCCTTTGTTTCCATTGCGCTCTATCAGTTACCAAATTCTTATCTAAGTTTAAGTAACTAAGATCACTCCTCATAGCAACAAATAAATAAAAATTTGCTTTCCGACATGCGGGATTTACGACATTAAGGAAAAGATGCATCTACATTTCACCAAAACCAACTTTAGAGCAGCTTGGCATAATTTCAGAAAGATAGTTTTTCACATGCAAGTAAAAGACTATGAAATCTACTTACCCAGAGGCAGCATAACTTTACCATTAATTATCATTACTATATTTTACAACCTGATGTTGATTTCATACATCTGGATAACAAGTTAACAACAATACTGGAACAATTCCAATTTTTCGTCCCTGCAAACTGCAGAATAAGATGGATGGTGACTGCACATTCTTGTAGCAAGGGTGGCCCATGGACCGGTTAGATTTTGACTCAACTTCAACCAAACCAAAGCTGATCATCCATACTAAGGTTCCTTTCCCTGAGCAGATTTCTCAATCCAGTTTTAAGTGATCTGAATCTCATATATACTGGAAACAATCATACTGAGTTGAACCTACTTGCATCAGACAATATAAATAATAGAAAACAAATCACATAAATTTGACCCAACTCTATCCAAATTAGAACACAGAAATTAAAGAACTCTGGATAAAAAAAGACTTAAGAGTTGCTTAGCTGCAAACTTGACTGTTAGATAGATAGGAAGTAAACTAGGCTAGATGTTCTCCAAAAAAAAGCATCATATGTTATATACAAGCACTTAAAAAACATTTTCTCAACAACGTCAATTTCTGGGAAGTTAATCTGCTTTTTTTAATTGAGACAACAAGAGGAGGATTAAAAGAGAGCATTGCATTCATACATTAGTTCACGTGTAGGTTGGGAAGTCAACCCAGAAACCCGGTATTTGCGACGAACAGTTCCTCTGTGGGTAATTTCAACTTTCACGCCTCTAAGAGCCTTCTTGATCTGGTCACAATCAACATTAAAAATGTTGAAACTACTTAAACTGTGGCTAGCTAAAAGATGTTCTAGGCCACAAGATGCACTGACAGATATGTAAAATAGTTAATGAAGCTTCATTATGGCAGATATATATTGTTATTTGCTAACATAATGTTGAGTTTGGTTCAAGGCTCAAAAGAGCCCATTCTTTTTTTTAATATTATTTAAATTCATCAGAAATTTTAACACCTTTATTTTACGAATTTTCATCAAGATATTCTTGATTGGAACCTTTGCACTATTAAACAAAAGATAGAATGAAGTGTAAGGCAAAAAAGAGAAGGGAAATTAAGGCATGTAAGTTAGTTTCTTGACAATTTCCATAAAGTCTAAGAGTACCTTAACGCGATCAGCATCCGACAATGGCCTTGATATCACATCCCTGCCCAATATTTGAGCTACAAACTCAATCACCGGGAGCGGTTCAATGAAAGCAGTCGACGACATGTCTAACGACATATTCACATATAAAAGCACAAATGTTAACCAGAAGATAGAAATTGGAATTACTAATAGCCATGAGCTTTATGCCAAAAATGCAAAGGTAGAGACTTTTCTACCAATGTTGAGAGTGAGACCCATCTGGGTCGGCCGGATGCTCTGATAGAAACCACACCAAGACTGCAACCCATCACCCAGCCTCTGTGGCTTTCTAATATCCGGAGAATAGAAGGATCTCCCCACTGACATGTACCTAGAATATTTATTTGGTATAAAAAATAAATAAATGATCCATGTGAATCAAGACAAAAGCATAGCATTTTGCAAGCATGAGAACAAATAAATTTTGAGACAGCAAGAAAACAATCACCTTTGATTAGATAGTTCCCTTAGGACAATATCCAGCACCTGAAGGGCTTCCTGTGGGGCATCGGCCTGCTTCCCTTCCAAAAACGATCTCAAATGTTGGAGGTCCGCTCGAGCAACGAACTTGATTGTCACCTTATACTCTTTCACCCTTTAAAGCAACCAGTTTCAAAGAAACAAAGGTCATCATCAACAATGGCTTCCAACAGAAAGGGACAATCGAGAATCTCTAGATTAACTATAAAATAATTATACCAAGCCCCACCTCGTGACTCCGGTCCCTTCATCCTCCTCGCTAAGCTTGACCACGAACTCCTTGGAGGTGAAAGGTAAAATCCCTGCGGTGTAGAGGCTTTTCCGGCCGTCGTACGCCGGAAGCCTCATCCCTAGCTCCGTCTCCCTGTAAACCCTCACCAGCTCAGCCATTATCGCCCTGTTTACCTGTCGCGAGCTCACTTCCGGCGTAACCGTCACCTGATTATATAAAGACACCTCATTCTAACTCAATTTCAAAAGAAAGAAGCAATATTGCAACTAAAATGAAAAAACCTCACATCGTACTGGCTGAGATCCTTGTCCGGGAGCTGGGCAAGAAAGTGGTTCGCTTTAACGATGCACTTGCTGCCCATCTGGCCGAAACCCGGCCGCCGTTGGAAAGCAATCCCCTTGCTGGAGACTGGCCGGTCATCGAAATTGGCCGGAACTAACTCCCTAGACGCCACCTCCGGCGGCTTCAACTCAGCCTTCGCCCTCCCCTTCCCCCTGCGCCTTGCGCCAGCCTTTTTCTTCGCCACTGATGGCAGCGGTGGCGGCGGAGGGAGCGACTGGTTGATGGCGGCTGACTGTAACGGCTTCTTGGCGGAGACAACGAAATGCCTCTCGCTCCCCTTAGCTTCCTTCATCGCCCGAAGCGGCATCTCGAATCTCCGCTGGAAAGCCGTCTGCTTCTCCACTCCCTCTCCCTCTCCCTCTATCTAACTATCCTGCCATCGTAGCAGCACCAAAAAGCATTACTAGTCATCGACATAAGAGAGGGCATAACGAAGAAGATGATGAAGAGGGGACTTAGGAGGACTGGACGGAATGAAATAAGGTAGAGGAGTATAAATTAAAAGCAGGCGCAGAGCGGAACAGAGAGCATTGATGTCATCCTCAGCGTCGTACGGATCTGTTACCCTGCTCCTCGCATTGACTTGCTGCTGCCGTGCATGATGACTCCAGTACTTTACAGTGCGATATCTAGAGAGGAAATGACAGCAAGCAACGGGTAACGGCTGGGAAAGAAGAGAAAGAAGGGCAACTGAAGAAGAAGAGCATGATTACTGCTACGAGTCCGTCGATGCATCTTTGTTGTTGGCTTTCCTCTACTGAGAAAACCCAAAAGGAGAAGCAACCGAAAGAAAAATCCTCCTTTGCCGAAAAATCCCAGAGGTTTTGCATGCGAGGAATAAATGCAGAGCATAGAACTGTTCAAAGGAGGCCGGGGAGTGGGAAAACGGTGAGTTTCCACTTTGGGATGGGAGGCCACAGGGTCAGTGGATAGACGCATGGAAGCAGATAATACCGCTTCTCTGTCGCGTAGCGACGGAGCGGGGGGGGGGGGAGAGAGAGAGAGAGAGAGAGAGAGAGAGAGAGAGAGAGAGAGAGTGGGGACGACAGCGCGACGCTCTTTTCTAAAAGACGAGGGACAAAGCGGAGCATTCAGCAGCCCATGGCGCAAGCCCAGTGCACGCCCGCGGTCCTGCTGACTGCTGAGTGCTGAGGGCCACATCAAGGCTACAGCGCTACACTTGGCGTAGACCGCTTCTCCCTGTGGCCATGTAGCATCGAGTGCTGAGAAGGAGCAGACCACTAATATTCATGAGGCCATTTATTAATGCATTTATAAGCCCTTCATCCCATACCATGATTCCATGATTCAGATAAGAGAGAGAGAGAGAGAGAGAGAGAGAGGAGTATGCGCGCTGAGCGCACTACGACCGCTGCTCGAGAGAAGATGGGAATTGGATTCTTACGAATGACTTCTACGCCACTAACAATTCACCTCCATGCTCAGAGCAATATATTAATCACAGGCAGATTTCTTTTTTACAGACATTCAAAGAGATGGCAGAGAGGAGGGAGAAAGAAGATCGATCGGCAACTACCCAAAATGAATTGAAGAGAGAAAAAGAAACCCTAGCTAGCCAGAATCATACCCTTCGAGGAGACACGAATGGCCAAGCATGCGAGGAACCGGCGTGGCCGATCGACGAGCGAGAGAGCAGCTAACCTTTTGCTTGGAGAAGAGCAGATAGGCAGAGGTAGAAGAAGACGTCACAGAGAGAGATGGGTATATGAAATATATCACTGAAGAAGTCATCTAGCCTTCCATTTATTGCTTTACGCCTTGAAGGGAATAGCTTTCATGAACTGGTAGTCACTCTCTCCTCCTCCGCTTTTGCTGAGCCCGAAACAAATGCTGAGAAACTGGCCCCACAGCCGGAAGGCCGATGCTGTTATTTGAAAAAAAAGGTAAAAAAAAAAAAAAAGGTTCTTTTTTCGTCAAAGATACAGGATTAGGGTTTTAGGTTCTGAGATCAAAGGGCTTAAGAAATTAACTCCAACCCAAAAAACACATCATTTCATGCTTTCCCTGTAATATATATAGTAACAAAAAGCAGCACAATGTGGTGCAATAATAGCTTTTCCAAAGGCAACTGCTTTTGCTGTAATAATAGCTTTAATTTCTTCTTCTACTTCTTCTTCTTCTTCTTCTTCTTCTTCTTCTTCTTCTTCCTCTTCTTCTTCCTCTTCTTCTTCCTCTTCTTCGTGGTTCATTATCAGTACTGATTCAAAGGTCAGATAATTGAAAGGGAGCATCCACCTAATGAGGAGGGCCTTTTAATGATCTTTTTATGAGCATGATAATAATTAGATCATAATAGATGGACTGTTGTTTTATGACTTCATGAGTGGTTTTTCTTTATACTTTTTTGCTAGATTCTAAAGGCGTGACAGTTAACTAGCAACGTGTGGTTAATTATTATCATTTATAATTACTCCATGATAAGAGTGTTAGAAAATTTTTTCCTGATTTCTAATTTGCTATCCACCGTAGTTCTTAGCCCTTTATATCTTTCAACTATATATATATATATATATATATATAAAAGGAGTGGTAGGAAAGCAATAAATGCGAATACATATAACAAAGAAATGAGATTTTTATGTGGAAATCCTCAATTTTGAAAAAAAAAAAAATTTCGGTATGATGTGGTGGCTACTTGCTTAGCACCAGGAGTTGTTGTCAGGAATGTAATTGTCAAACTCCAGAATACATAATTAAGTAAGTAATGAAAGATGTCAATTTGATGAAATGCCAATCTTACAATGCAGGGAGTATTGAATATGGCTTGTAGAGAACTTACATTGACAGCTAAGATCTCTCAATTGCTGGTGTTACTTCATCGAACCAGGCACCTATGACTTACTCTCCATGGTCTTCTTTGTGCCATTCAAGGATGCATAAGGAATTTCTCAATGATATACAAGACCACAGAAATAAGTTGGTTTAGATTTTGTTAAGCTTTCTTTTTTCATGTTTAGATGAATAGTCGAAATGGCGAGAGGCGGGGTAATGTCTCTTTCCCATCCCAATTTTTCGTGCGGATTTCAATGAGAATCGATCCCTTTAATTACTTGATTGATCTTGTTTTTACTAAGCCAATTATTCAGATTAATATTAGGTTACGGCCGAATTTTAAGCAAATAGGAGTTAACTTAATGATTTGCTCAACTACTACTCGATCGCTGTTGCTCAGACCATCCTTCCTTCATTTCTTTCTAAACCATAACTCTTTTACTTGTTTCTTTGTTCGCATTGTGAAATAGATTTGAAGAAGTACTTGCTGAAAATTGATTTGATTAAATCTTCTAATATC
>KZ453894.1:548228-591319 GCA_002786265.1 Apostasia shenzhenica
ATATATATATATATATATATATATATACACACACACACACACAAACATATGTATTCATGTATGTGCGTGTACATATATATATGTACGATAATGAATATATTATGATAATAAGTCAAGCAATTTATATTGCTAAAATCCAATATAATGAGAGGGCTAAATATATAAAAATATTGTCATTATGTCATAAACGTCATTATCACAAACCAAATAGTCACTCCAACAAGATAAGCTTATATGATATTTATATTTCAAGTTGAGAGAGAGCATGTTAATGAACCAAGAAAAAATTGTACCTACTTCTATTACTTGAGAATTGGACTATTTTTGAGTATTACAAAACATATATATCCTTACATGATCACTACATGTATTAAGTTATATTATTTATTCATAATACATCAAATTGATGGATCGATAACTCGTGCTCATTCATATTTGAACACCACAAGCAATCAAGATGAACAGTTACAATTTTTTACTATCATTAATTAGTTCTTTGTAATGATATAATTATCTACATGTACTTCACAATGATAACGTAGTTACTCTAAATTGGACTAGCTGAACTGATCATTGTGTGAGGCCTTGTCAATCCCATATCATTAGAGAATGTTTTGCTTCATTAAGACCACTCTTATAAGCTCTAGTTGGGGTCTAAGAAAGTCTAGCTCGTGTTTACATAACTTTTTTGGTATAGTATAATAATCATATTACATATTTTAGTGTCTTTGATTCGATATGTTAATCCAATATCCCATGATGTTAAGGCCTACAACCCCTCATGGACACTCAACCATCTCAACGATAGAACTTGTTGATCGTCCATAATCTTGAAATGTGGGAGCAAAGTAAGAATATCTTTGGCATCATTAGAGCTAGCTAGAACCAAAAAAAAAAAAAATTGGCTTACAATAAAAATTTTTAAGATAGGTTTGTGCAGAACTACTAATAGGATTTGAATCGATAAATAACACAGTAATAACTTGAAGAGCTCAAACAAACAAAAGAAAATACCAAGATTTATATAGTTCGGTTGCAATTCAATCTCACATCCACTAGCTAGCATATGAAGAAGATGACACCATGAAGATGCACTACAAGGATATGAGGTTTTCTATGTCAAACATCGCAATAAAATAAATATGTCACAATTAATTACTTGTGATAAATTTTAAGATATTTATATCAGATGTATCTGTCACAGATGCTATTCCTTCTTGTAGTGATGCACTAAATGTCACATCTATATATAATGAAATCATCTCTTAAATAAATTTCCCTTTGTCGACTAGATAGTGACAACCTACTTGTTGGGGTGCTGCTTTCTGGCCCTTAAAATATCTACATAACAAATATTAATTTAGAATTCAAATCGAATAATTTAATGAAAACATCAAATAATATGTTGTGATTCAAGATATCTCAATAAATATCTTACACGTATGTGTGCATCAAGCTAAAAATGTATGAAATTCACTGTGGCAAACTCCTACTAGCGACTGGCTACAAGCTCTACACTTATGCCACTCCTACAGAAGAAGCGACGGGAGCCCTTATTGCGATGACAGTCGCCCAAGAGTGGGCGGATACGGCGGACTTTCCTACTAACATCTTTAATTTCGATCAAATTATATATTCGGATATTCTGACCTAGACGTATAAGTTACTGGGATGTCTGTGTGCATTGCCCAGCACTTCTATTATGCAAGAGTACTAATTTAATTTGAGAATGATACTAATATTTTGAAAAATAGAAGTTGGCTACTGATTTCAATGCAGACATGGAGGGACTGTAGACTCGAGGAATTATTTCCTTCAAGGATCTGTTCGCTATATATGGAAGGGAGAACTATTACACGACAATCAAATCTCCAAAATGAAATAATGCTTACGTGCAATGACCATGACACGGGTAAAGAAAATAATTAGTAGAATGGCTAAAGAGATATTGCAGATGAAAAGAACACTAAAATATTTAAGTTAAAAAAGATAATTATTTTTTGTATTGTGACTGTCAAAATGCAATCTATATAACTACTAATATAAAATTTAAATATGCTAATGAGATTTGATAAGATATGACGATCAAGCTGATATAATTATAATAAGAATATAATACCAAGTATACAAATATAGTAGCATTTCTGAGCAACTTTATTTATAAAATAAACAAAGGATAATTACCTACATGTCACATAATTTAATTTTATTTATGCTTTACCCATTCATTCTTAATTAATTATACTATTCACACTCAAAAATTAATAAATCTTACATACACACATTTGAGTTAAAACTTAATCAAAATCTATTTGAAAAAAAAATATTCTGTTAGTAAATCATTAAAATTATATTTTTACCCTTAATGGTATATATTTTTTTTCTTCCTCAATACCACACAAAAGCGCTGATTTGTCCTAAAATCAATTCACGTCGCGGATGTCTTCTTCCTTTGCCGTCACCTAAACATTAAGGTTTTAGAATTTTCACTCAAAATATATTTAAATATCTTTAAAATAATATGATGAACTGCTCTGATTTTTTTGTAATTTAATTATAGTTAGGTCATTGAAAAATTATGACTACTCATTATAATAGAAATAAGTTAAAATGTGTGTATGTAAGATTTTATAATATTTTGAATGTGCATAGCGTAATTAACTAAGAATGGACAGATAAAGCATAAATAAAAATAAATTGTGTGACATGTAGATAATTATCCCTAAGAAACAAATAATTAACCCTAATTAAAGAGATAAAAATTAATTGATTATGGACAAAAATTTCTTTTGATGCAGCATATAATAATAATAATAATAATAATAATAATAATGATAATAAATTAATTAATTATTTATTACTCAGATTTCGAGGTAGGAAGATAATGAAACAGAGAGAATAAAGGCTAATGGATGCCATCGAATCCAGGAGAGGAGTTGGATGGAATTTTATATATATTCTTTCATCTAATGATAGTCCTACAGGTTATTCTATAATAATATGCATTTAATTTACCAAATGCAAATATATGTGTACTTTTAATAAGAACCTCTGGATATTATATAATATTTGCAAATTTGTTTAATTCCTTTGTAAATAATAAATATTCCCGGTGCACATAACGAAAAAAGTGTTATTTTTTAATATATTAATTACTAAAAAGTCTCTATATTAAACTCATAATTAATATTTATCTATATTTTTTAAAATTTTATTAAAATATTTTTTTAAAAAATATTATAATAATAAAGTTCCTTTTAAATTATAATTATTATATAACAATTTTTGAAAACTAATAATTTCTATTAGTAGTTAGAGAATGTTTCTTTTTAATTTTTTAAAACTCCTTTTTAACCCCTCTTTCTCTCCTCTCTCTTTCTCCCGTGCGATGGTGACAAAGCAATGTCGACAAGGCAGCGACGATAGCAAGTCGATGTTGATAAGGCAGAGGCTGCTGATGTCAAAAATATGAAAATTTGAAAAAAAAATATTAAAAGAAAAATTGGAAATATGTTGAATTTAATAACAGAGAATATTAGATAAACTGTACAAATCTTTCAACAAGTTTTAAAAAATATGAACCAAACAGTAATTATGAGTTAACTATAAGAATCTTTTAGTAATTAACTTTTTTATAATTTTTATTTTTAATTTATCTTCTTTCGCTTATATTTTGTTTACAGAACAATTTGATGCATGAATGAGTTAAGCAGATCATCGTTTGAAAAAACTAGTCTATTGCTCAATTTCTTCTATGATTGAGAAAGGTAATGAACTTGAATTTTCTGTAATGGGATGAGAGCAGAAAAATGCTATACACCTCCATTTTTTTTTGCTAGTACCTTCCAAAATAATTTTTTCAAATGTGCATTAATTAGATATATATGAGAGTCGTGCAACATAACTCTAGTTAATTTGATAGTTTTGAATTTCATTTAGTCCAAAAACAAGTAAAATCTTGGACCACTTCAGTAGAGCTGTGAATGAACTAAGTGTTTAATGAGCAGTTAAATGTTTGGTTCAATAAAAGCTCGTTTATATATCTTCGGTTCATCTATATTAACAAAAGCATTAATAGGATATAATTTTAAAAGTTTGATTACGAAATAAACTAGTTTAAACATGCTGACGTTTGACTCATTACCTCTCATGAATTGTGCGTATGATTCTAAAGTTAGATGGTTTTTAGTATGCTTGAACCAGAATAGAAATAGTTTGAGAATCTATAGGAAGAACATTTGCAGCTATAATACGTGGAAAAGAAATGATGCTTCCTCTAATTGCTAAAATGGTAAAATGCATCCCCGTCTCACTTCCACCTCCTGGTGGGAAAAGATATACTATCTCCATTAATGGCCATTTGATGCCAATATTGATGATGGGTAGCCATTTACTGAGTTGAGTAAAGTCCACTCATCCATCACCAAGCAGTGCTTACATTATTACAAAATTTAGGAAATATGTTTTTAAGTTTCGTCTTAAACATATTCATTTTGGTGGTTTCAGATCTGTTTCAGCCAAACACCTATCTAAAAAAAAAGGCAATTTATCAATTTTTGCCAAAATTTCAGTTAAAAATCATTGAGTTTCAGCTGAAATTCTCAAATTTCAGCTTAATTTCGGCCAAAACTCACAAATTTTTAGCAAAAAAAGAAATCTTAAAATTATATTTATGTTGTGTGAGTGTTTATTTTTGTGTATTGTTGTGACGTGAAAACAACTAGAAGAAAAAAGGATTTTTACGTGAAAAACTGTCTGAGCGGAAAAATCACGACTCCTTTCGAGGAGGCTTTAAAGATTTCTACTAAAATCAAGTTATCTGAGATTACAGCTTTAATAGAAAAATTGGAGGTTTAAGGAAGAGAGAAAAATCTAAAAAAAAGGGTTTGAGATTCTTATACCCTGGTCTATTCTGTGGAGTCATGTCAATGGAATGGACTTCAGCTCCAGTGTCAGTCCATCAATGCCTATAAGGGGGCCTCATCCTGGCCTCGACTGTACGATGTACGGACGGCGCGGTCCGAGGGCAGGGAGGCCCATACCTCTTGAAAGCAGTATGGTCCCCGATACTGTGCCTAGAGACCGGTTAGTACTGGCTTCAGCTATTCGTCTCGACCTCTTCCACGTCTGCTGTTCAGGATGATACGCCTTTCGTTCGACATCGAGAGCTCATGATGCTGATACCATGTAAGCTTTCACGTGTGCACTCCGGATGAGTTGATGCGGATCCAGATGCAACATGCCCCTCTGATAGTCGTGAAGCGCATAGAATCTGTATAAATGCCTGTGAAACGTCGGTTGGGACTCCTGTTGGTCCCAAAAGGAGAGCTGGTGTGACGATGTCTATGTTCTCAGGAGTTGCTGGGTACGTGCGGGACGAGCCTCCTGAGGTTGGGGGTCCCGGACACTCAATCGGGTCAAGCGAGCGTAAGGCAGCCACCCGCTCGTGAGGAGGTGTTAAAGAGGCCACGGATCCGTCTCTCCAACGCGGGGGGAGGTGCGCGCACGACGTCCAGATCCCTCCAAGGTGGCATTCAAGTGTCTCCCCCTGTGGAAAGTATCGTCATTGTGGCAGACGATAAAGTGCAGCCGGTGGGAAAAGGCGTGGAGAATCAGTCTTCCGTTCCTCCGACCACGGAATTCCCTGATGCGTCATCGTGGGACCGTAGCATTCTGCCCCTGACTCATCTTCTTCGGGACCCTCGGTTGGTCCGGAGATCTCGTTAGGGGCTGGCCAAAAAGGACCCAATTCTTGTAGTTCTAGTGCACAGTTCATCGCTCGTAGCATCTGTTCGCATTCGAAAAGCGGCTAGCCAGCAGGGGTCAAGCGGCGGCGCTCGAACAAAAGATGGAGGAGGCACTTACCCCTCTTCGCAGGCCGGAGCTGTCTGAGGCGGAGAAAGCGATCATGGAGCTGGAGTCGAAGTGCGCTCGCTTCGAGGGCGACCTAGAGTCGGCGGTGGCCGAAATCGAGGGACTGAAGAAAGAGAGGGCTGTTCTGGCGGCACGAGTTAAAGAGCTGAAGGAAGAGAACCGCCATCGAAGGGAGTTTGTGCGAGCGGTTTGGGGTCTCCTTGAGGCGTCGGAGTTCGGGCTCTCTCCTTAGGGCGGTGGTGGTCTTCTTTCTTCATTTTTTTTAGTTAAGTGTAAAAGAGAAATGTTTTAATGAAATATTTCTTTGTTAAATGTGCCTCCCTTTCCCCTTCATATTTTATTTTTTATTTGATGTGCGTGTTGGGAGAACCAAGGTGCGTGCTTGGCAGGCCTGGGTCCCTAAGATTGGACAGTTAGAGGCCGCTCCCCGGGAGTGGAATCTTTGGGATGCATGATATAAATGGCCCGCAGTCCAACTATGGGTCCCTACTACTGTCATTTTCCTGGGCTCATAATGGTTAAGAAGTCGTGGAGCAGAGCGAAGGAAATGTGGAGTGACTATCACGCTCTTCGGGGTGAGCTCTGTGTCCTTTCTCCGCACACTTTTGAGTCGGAGGTGCTGCAGGTATGGGGGAGGAACCCAGAGGTTGGGTTGGAGTACTCGTCGGCAGAAGCGATGTTCATGAGTGTGCCGAGAAAAAAGATTGCGGTGTATCTCCACCACCTGCGCGGCGGGCTGTTCCTTCCCTTCCAGTTGGAGTTCGTGAACAGCTTCAACTACTTCGGCATAGTTCCCATGCAGCTCCCGCCGAATACGATCACCATGATCTATTGCCTCATCAAGGAGCTGCAACGCTGGCAGATCTCTTGGGATATTGACATCTTCAAGGCGGTCTTTTGGTGGGAGGGGAACCCTCGCTTGCATGGGTGCTTTGTCTTGAAGGGCAGGTACTGCCAGGTGTTCAAGGTGAGGGACACCGGGTTTGTGGATTGGTATAAGAGATTTTTCTTTGTCGTTCCACAAAGGTAGGTGAGGCAAGGTTTTTGGGGGAAGGAGTTGGTTTTGAGGATCCATGTTTTTGGGGAGTGGATGAAATTCGAAAACGTGTGCACGATGCAGTGGACTACCTGCGCGAGCTTGAAGATGACGTGCGGGTTTATACAAGTAAGGTTTCGGCGGTTGCCCTTTTTCTCCTTTCGGTTCTAATCTCGTGCCCGTGTTATTTGCAGGTCAGCAGAGCTTGAACTAGGCTGGTTCTGACTTCAGCAAATTGGAAACAAGAGGGTTCCCCATGACCGGCCGGGGCCTTCCCGTTTTCCGGCGAAGAAGAGACGGTCAGTACTTGGAGCATTGGCGAAGGGGGTTTCTTCGGCATCACCCCTCATTTTCGAGGAGGGTGAGGACGACGTGGCGTACATAGATGACGTGCAGGTCAGTGACGATCCCAAAGAGCAGCACGAGAGGCATGAAGACGAGACCAGCTCTGGTGCCGAGGGGTCGGCTTCTGCTATCAGAGCGTCGAGGAGTCTGGGGATGGTGTTCGGGATGACTCTCCGAGATTCGTTCCTGAAGGGAGGTCTAACTCGGTGACCAGACTCGGCGCTTGGGCCTCCGATACGCTGGATGTGGTAAGGCGTCAATTGGAGCAGCTTACCAAGGAAGCCATGGCGCAAGAGAGGAAAGCGAAGGAAAACGAACTTTTGCTTTTGGAGTCAGAGCGTCAGCGTCATCTTGCCGAAAAGCGTCTCCATTCAGCCATGCGAGATTTGGATGAGTCCAGTCGCCGAGAGGCTGAGCTTTAGCAGCTTTTGGAGGACATGCTTGATCAGTCTCGCGAGGAGGCTCGTTGGGATGGAGTTGCCGAATTCCGTCGTTCTCTTGAGTTCAAAGTGCTTATTAAGGAGGTGCTAGAGAGTTCGGTGAATATGCTTGGTTCAACACTTCTCGACTAGGGGTTGATCAGTCGCAAGGCTCTTGAAGGACTGAATATGAATGAGTGCATTCTTTCGGAAAGCCACTCGTACTAGTGTCCATTCTTCAAGATGTCAGCGGAGAGGATGGGGCGGATGTTCGCCTTCGTTTCGAACTTGAAGGTAGTCATCCCCCCTACCGGAGCTGAAATGGAGAGAGCTGAAAGGATCGCCAGAGGGGTCCCAGTTTCGGAGGAAGAACCAAGTTTTCGGGGAGAAGGGACTCAGAGGGGCCCTTGGTTGTCTCTCCTCTTCGTTCGCAGGACTCGATGGAGGATGTGCCTCGAACCCCTAGTGCGGATATTGAAGTGGATTCTGATTCCAAGATTTTGAGGAGGGAGAGTGACTTGTAAAGATCTTTGTAACTTGTTTTGTAAAGCAGATCATAATGTAAAGCTTTTGCTCATTTCTATGTTCTTTTTATTTGAGTAATCTACTATAGATATCTGTTGTGAAGTTATTTGCCAAGCTTTTGGTAAGATGGCCTGGGACTTCGAGAATGAGAGTGCCTTTGACTGCCAGTCGCCTGGGCATTAAGTTAGATTCTGTTAGGCCTGGGACTTTGAGAAGGGGAATGCCCTTGACTGCCAGTCGTTTAGGCTCTAAGTTAGGATCTGTTAGGCCTGAGACTTCGAGAAAGGGAGTGCTCTTGATTGCCAGTCGCCTAGGCGCTAAGTTAAATTTTGTTAAGCCTGAGACTTCGAGAAGAGGAATGTCCTTGATTGCCAGTCATTTAGGCTCTAAGTTCGGATCTGCTAGGCCTGAGACTTTGAGAAGGGGAGTGCCCTTGACTAATTTGAATAATTAATTTTTTTATATAATATGACATAATATCAAGATAACATTGAATTAAACTTCCCTTTAATATATTCACTTAATAGCATTGTGATCAGATCCTTTTCCATTTTTGATGTCTTACATGATCTATGTCTAATTTTTTCGAAACGAAACAGTTAATATCTTCAGAAATGATGCAGTAAACAGCTTTCCTCTATTTTTGCTGGGTTAAAATAAATTCTGCATCATTTTCATGTTAATTTAACAAATTATACTTATTAATAAATTATAGTTAGGAGCTACTAAACTTTGATCCTAACGGGCTAATCATAAATTTTTTAAAATTTTTTATTTTTGAAAATGAAGGTGGCATGGTGGCTAGGCTTGTAAATGGGTCGGATCTTGATCCGATCCGATTCGTGATCTGAACCGATTATCTTATGAAATAGAATAAATTTGTGATCCACACGATTATTCCGAAAAATCGACCCGCTTCGTTTAAGTATTGTCGGGTTGGATCCGGGTCGATGCAGATCCGACCCGAAAAAAATTCGACCCGAAATTTATAAGTATAAAATTATTTTACGTATTTATATATTTATTATATAATTGTATATGTTAGTTGTTGTTTTATTTTATGAAGATTTTGAAATGTGACTGAGGCCTATAATTATTAAAGAGGCTATTGCAAATTATTTTAAAATGCAGTAATCAGGAAGTGCTTGCATTGTGAAATGGGATAAATAACTACAAATATTTTTTATCATTAAGATAAAATATTTAGTGCTAGCTTTTACAGAATTGTGCTTTTTTGTGTAATATTTCATTCAACTGTTGGTTCTATGTTTTGTAATTTTGTAATATAATGCTGATGTTAGTGATATGATTTTTAGATATTTATATATATATGTTATGTTTTCTACTATAATGAATTTATATTGTAAATTTTAGTGATCAAAATTTTATTTTAAAATATAAGAATATATATACAATTAATAGTTGTAGTCATTGAAAAAATAGTGTTAAATTATGTAAAAAAAATTCCGGGTCAACCCGAAATCTGATCCGAAAATCTGAACAGTGGCGGGTCATGAAACGAATGTAGGTTGACCTCGATCTGATTCGATTTTTAATTTGATCCAGATTTATTAAAATCGAATTCAGGTCGGGGTCAACCCGATCCGGATTCGATCCGTTGCAGCCTAACGGTGGCTGCGCTATTTTCAGATATTTTCTTGATGTTATCCACCACATGGTCAATAATTCTCTAAAATGAAAATCAAAGTTATTTTCTAAAAAATAAAAAAAAAATTAAAGTTGGTGGAGATACCATGTCAGCGCTGATGCCAGCCCATTTCAATTTTTCCTTTTTTAATATAATTGAAGGTCACCCATTTACCATTGACTTGCAACAAGTGAGACATCACCAATTAGTTAATTTTTTTTTTATTATTAAAAAAAATCAATTAGTTAAATAGTCAAAACAGTGATGGCTACTCTACTGTTACATTCATAATTATATTCCTATATATGGGCAAGTTAAATAATTTCACAATTTGAGATATCTGATTTTAGTAGAAGATAATTAATTTTCAATAATTTCTTAATAAATAGGAGCTTTGAGTTAAATAATTTCACAATTTTATAATATCTATGTGAGAATATTTTAAGAAATTTTTGACGTTTGTGTTAAATTAAATTTTACTTGGATAAATAATTATTTAGAGAAATCTAATAACATTAAGTGCCTGTTTAGTTTATAAGAATTAATTTAATAAAATTTAAATTAAATTTAAATAAAAATATTTTTTATTAAAAATTGTGAATAATATGAAATAAAATTAATTATTATGTTAAAATATATGAGAGATGTGAGCAAGATTAATTACTCATGGAACTTAAGCTTTGAGAACATATATGAGATTACTCCTAGACTTAATTCTTTTTTTCAATTTATAAACTCTGCCAGTACAAATAACAATAATAAATTAAAGGGAAGATTTGTTTTAATATTATATTAATATAATATTACATTATTTAGATGTGTTGATATATAAATATCATCCTTCAAGTATAAATTCTATAATATTTTATAAAATTATCTACACATATAATTAAATAAAATAATTATTATTTTTAGATAATATAACATATATAACATCTATAAGATCGGTATTAGTCTAGAGGGGGTGAATAGACTAATTCTAAAAAATATGTTGATTAATATAACATAATATACCGAATTTGAATCATCTAAGAAAATTTAAGGTACGGAAGGCTAGCAAATTACAAGAAAAAATAGCGCAAATAAAATAAAATAAATCTTTAAGTTCCAATTTTTTTGATATATTACAATTAACTCTGTGCTTGAGACGGAAACTATTTCACCTTTATGACCGTCATTTTTTCTGAGATCGATAAACTTAGATAGCAAAAATATCAGTGATAAACTAATTTAAATTAGTTACTAAATATAAAAATACCATAACAAGGGCGGAATTAACAATATCAAAATAACATCGAACCAAACACACCTTTAAATAACTTTTTAATTAACCCGTGATTATTTCTTTTTTTTTTTTTTTAGAGTCAAAATACTGTGGGAGAGAAGTGCTAATTGATTTTGTGATCCTTATAAATTTGAATGCACGTAGCTACCTCATTGCTTGCGTCATGATCTTTGAATATATTGTGGCTGATCAGTGCTGGCCATCAGTTATTATGAATATGAGAGAGAGAGAGAGTCTACTTCTATCATGTGGGCACCTTTTGACCGATTTTTCAGAAGCTTAATCTGTTTTGAAGTCAGACGATTTATCTTCAACACGAAAATCATGTGAGATCGACAACTAAGTGGATCAATCAACCTTTTGACAAGTTGGCAATTAACATTTTTTTATAATATATATGATTGATTCGATAAGTTTTACGCTGGCCTGCTATTGGCTGCCTAACGCAACCTTAATATATCCAGACTTAAAGGTAAATTTTATAAAACTGTAGTAAGACTAGTGATAATATATGGTACTGAATGATGATCTGTAAAGAAGAAATATATAAATAAAATAAATATTACAGAAATAAGAATGTTAAAGTGGATGCGTGAATATACACGAAATGATAGAATGAGAAATGAGTATATTCAAAAGAAAATTGGTGTTGCACCAATTAAGGATAAACTTAGAGAAAATTAGCTTAGATGGTTTGAACATATAAATAGTAGGCCGATTGAAACTCCAGTTAGAAAAATCGAATTATTAGATCTTGCCCATGTACAAAGAGGAAGAGGAAGACCACAGAAGACATGATAAAAAATTATAAAAAGTGATTTTAGTTACTCAGACTAAAACAAGAATTTAATATTTGATAGAGTGTAATGAAAATAAGTATATCACATCACATAATTAATTTATTTCACATTCTGCACATATATTAACTTATTCACATTTCTCACGTACCTCAATTTTATTTCACATTATTTATAATTTTTAATAAAAAATATTTTTATTTAAATTTAATTTTAATCTAATTAAAAATTAAATTTTACAAAACAAATAAATTAATTTAAATAAATAAATAAATATATATAATACAAATATCTGAAATTTAAAATTTACTTGAAACTTGCATTTTACGTAGTTTAAATTCAAAATTTTTTTTATTGCTCAAAATTAATTGGTTCAAAATAAAATTAATTTAATTTGATATTTAAATAGTGATACACATGCATGCTGTCAAGATGAATATATAAAAAATAGAAATATAAATATAAATTACAGAAAATGGTGAAAATAAGATGAGATCGACAAGTACGTATGTGTTTGCTCCCGCATGAATCATGGACCTCATGGTCGCATCCATGATCCAATAAAAAGGGACGCAGAGACAATGGCTGAAGGCTCATCGAAAAACGTCGGTGGTGCGGAGCGGTGCCGATCAAGTAGTTATTTGCAATGGAGGGTGTGGCGTCGAGAAGGGGAGGGAGGAGCGTGGGGATGGGCAGCTCGAGGATCTTCGGAGGAGACGAGATCTTCTCAAAATCAAGTACAGGTGAGGAAGAAGACGACGAGGAGGCTCTCAAATGGGCAGCGCTCGAGAAGCTTCCGACGTACAGCAGGCTGCGCAAGGGGATAATACATTTGGCAGCGGAGGGTCCCCAGGAAGTCGACGTAGATAATCTCGACCCTCAGCAGAGAAGGGAACTGCTGGAAAGGCTGGTTAGAGTTGCCGAAGAGGATCACGAGCCTTTCCTTTTCAAGCTCAAGGACAGGATTCAGAGGTACGCAGTTTGATTATCTTCTCATGCTGCATGCATGCACGAATTCATTTCAATCCAGTAGAGCTAATTTCTAACAATCAGCTAACAAATAGAAAATGGAACGTCTTAATTTATACAGTTCATTACATTACATATGAAAAATGATATCAAAAGAGGAAAAGGAGTACTAAATTGAAAGGTGAAGGGTGGGAGAAAGCCTCTATAAATAGGGACCCTTAAAGATGTTTTGATTTCACACCAAATGATTAGCTCCTTTTAGTTGCTTGCCTTGATAGAGGTCTTGAACGCTCCTTGCAATCTAAAAGACGTCTACCTGTATATATCCCTACAAACACATTAAGAAAATTTAACAACAACAACAACAACATCCAAGCCTTAATCCCACTAGGTGGGGTCGGCTATATGAATTCTTTGTTTTCATTGCGTCCTATCAGTTACCAAATTCTTATCTAAGTCTAAATAACTAAAATCACTCCTTATAGTTTCTTGCCATGTCTTCTTTGGTCTCCCTCTTCCTCTTTGTACATGGGCAATAATCAATAATCAATTTTTCTAACTGGAGTTTCAATCGGCCTACGATTTAGATATCAAACAATCTAGGCCGACTTTCTCTAAGTTTATTTCTCAATTGGTGCAACACCAATTTTTTTCGGATAATATTATTCTCATTCTATCCTTTCGTGTAATCTCACACATCACTTAACATCTCATTTTTGCAACATTTATTTTATTTGAATGTTTCCTCTTTGCAGGTTAGCATTTTGCACCATATATCATCGCTGATCTTACTATAGTTTTATAAAATTTACCTTTGATTCTGGATGATATTTTTCTAATCGCACAACACACCAGATGCATTTCTCCATTTTACTCATCCTGCTTGAATCCTTGCTAATAAGTCATTATCTATTTTCGCCATCATTTTGTATAATTGATCCAAGGTATCTAAGGGCTCATCTTCTTGACAATTTGATCACCAATTATCACATTTCATAATATAAGTATTTCTTTTTGACTAAATGTGCCACTCCATATATTCAATTTTTGCTACTGAGATGAAAACCTTTAGATTCTAGAGCATTCCTCCAAAGCTCTAGTTTCGCTTTAGCTCCCTCTTTAGTTTTCTCAACAAGAACAATATCATCTACGTACACCAAGGCACTTCATCTTGGATATGTCAGTCATGACTTCCATAATCAAAGCAAAAAGATACGGACTTAAAGCCGAGCCTTGGTGTAATCCAACGTAATGAAAATTTCTTAGTCAAACCTCCTTGTGTCCGAACAGGTAACAACTCCTTCATACATGTCTTTAAATAACTTGAATATAAGCAGTGCAAATCTCTTTTCTTTTTCTAAAACTCTCCAAAGTACTTCTCTTGAGACTTTATCATAAGCTTTTTTCAAATCAATAAAAATCAAATGTAGGTTTTCCTTTCTCTCCTTAAATTTCTCCATTAAACTTCTTAATAAATGAATGGCTTTTTATAGTAGATCTACCTGGCATAAAACCAAATTGATTCTCTGATACCTTAGTATTATGGCGTAACCTTTGTTCGATCACCCTCTCCAAAGTTTTAAAGTATGACTCATTAATTTAATTCCTCTCTATATTGATACAATATTTGTATATCGCCTTTTATTTTTTAAATAGACTATATATACTGTTTCTCCATTCATTTGACATCCTTTTAGTTTTCAAAATCATATTAAACATCTAGTGAGCCAAGAAAATCTTCTCTCGCTTTAGAGGCACTGCCAAACATCTATTGGGATGTTATCTAGTCCTACTGCTTTTTTATGCTTCATCTTCTTTAAAGCTTTCTAGACTTCAGCTTTACTAATACGTCGGATGTAAGAGTAATTTTTACTTTCTTTTAGGGTGCTGAATTCTGTAAGATCAATTGAATTTTCACAACCTTCATTAAAAAGCTGTTGAAAGTAACTCATCCATCTATCTTTAAAAAAATTTAACAATTCTCAAAAAAGATAGTAACCTAAATCTTTTTGAGAGTCAATATCTTTTTGTTCTTCCAACAGGTAGTGAAAACAATGTAGTGTTGATGCATACATGTATCCTCCTTATATTTTCATAGAAAGCTAACTTGGAATTTAAATTAGTATATGAAAGGTAAGAATAATTTCATACTCGTAAAGATATGATCAAAAGCTCTGGTTTATGCCTGTTGCAAGTTTTCTTCTTATCTGAATTGTGTTTCAATCAGAGTTGGGATTGATCTACCCACTATCGAAGTGCGTTACAAGAACCTCAGTGTTCAAGCCGAAGCATATGTGGGCAACAGAGGATTGCCAACTTTTTTCAATTCTTTTATCAATGTCCTGGAGGTATTCTAACATCTTAAAGACTAAAGAGATGAGTTCCAATATTCATCCTATACCAATCATGTCTATGGTATATGTATTGACACGATCTTTTCTGCTGCAAGGCATTTGCCAACCGCCTCCATATATTACCAAGCAAGAAGAAGCAAGTAACCATTCTCCATGATGTTAGTGGAATAATCAAGCCTCAAAGGTATGAAAGCAATTTCTAGCACCAGACTTGGAACACGAAGGTCAGATGATGTATTGTCATTTACAGGTTGACTCTACTGTTAGGGCCTCCGGGCTCAGGGAAGACCACCTTATTACTGGCACTGGCAGGAGAGTTGGGTTCAGAGGTTAAGGTGAATATAAACTCCAATCCTTGTGGATTTCTTTGTCATCCCATTGAATTTATGTTCAATTATAGATGTTCCTTCAATTGTAAAAGAAATCAGGAACAATAACATACAATGGTCATAATATGGATGAATTTGTTCCCCAAAGAACCGCTGCTTATATCAGTCAACACGATCTCCATCTTGGCGAAATGACAGTACGTGAAACCTTTGAATTCTCTGCAAAATGTCAGGGAGTTGGTATTCTTTCTGGTGAGCTTCGTTTACAATCCTTCAGCATACTAGCAGCTTTCCTGTTGTAAAGAAGCTTAATATACTAAACTATCTACATGTGCGGAAACAATATGCAGACATGTTAGTAGAACTAACAAGGAGAGAGAAGGAAGCACACATAAAGCCAGATGCGGATGTTGATTTATTCATGAAGGTGAGGAAAAAACCCTGCTTTTACTACTGAAATCTTAACTTCTAGATTGAAAACCTCAAACTTATACATACTACAGGCAGCTTCATTGGAGCATCAGAGGGCCACAATAAAAACTGATTACACATTGAAGGTAAATCACTATGCACACATGTTCATCTCTCTCTCTCTCTCTCTATATATATATATATATATGAATAACTATATTTCTTGGGCTGTCATGAAAAACTATATTTTCCTCAATATATATGAACTACTATATTTCTTGGGCTAAGTCATGAAAAACTATATTTTCCTCAAGAACAAGAATGTAGATTGTTCAAAATTTGATTGATTTGCGTGTGAATGATAACAGCTTTTAGGTTTGGAAGTTTGTGCTGATACCATGGTAGGAGATAATATGAGAAGAGGTATTTCTGGTGGTCAAAAGAAACGTGTCACAACTGGTAATTCAAATGATAAAATACTTGTTCGATGATAGCTTCCTATTTTCATTATTTGTTTATTATTATTTCCTTTTTGGATTTATGTTTCTTCTTACTTTAACTATGTACTCTCAATACTTGATGTGTGATGCAGGAGAAATGATTGTTGGCCCATCTAGAGCTTTGTTCATGGATGAGATATCTACAGGACTTGATAGCTCGACAACTTTTCAGATTGTGAACTCATTCAAAAATTATATTCATATATTAGAAGGCACTGCTGTCATTTCTTTGTTGCAGCCACCGCCTGAGACATATGACCTCTTCGATGATATAATTCTTCTCTCAGACAGTCAAATTGTGTACCAAGGACCGCGTGAGCATGTCCTGGAATTTTTTGAATACATGGGGTTTAAATGCCCAGAAAGAAAGGGGGTCGCTGACTTCTTGCAGGAAGTATGTTAGAAACAAGAAGTGTTTCATCCTCTACCGAATTGATTCATTAATGGGTGATAAAAATTGTTTCCTCTTATTGCAGGTAACTTCAAAAAAAGATCAGCAACAGTATTGGGCACGACGTGAGGAACCATATAGATTCATTACTGTGAGGGAATTCAATGAGGGTTTTCACTCATTTCATGTTGGTATGAAATTACAAAGTGAGCTCCTAGTCCCATTTGACAAGAGCTCAAGCCATCCTGCTGCTCTGACAACTACAAAGTATAGTCTCAGTGGAATGGAATTACTAAAAGTTTGCATTTCAAGAGAATGGTTGTTAATGAAGCGCAATTCATTCGTCTATGCTTTCAGAGCATTTCAGGCAAGAAACATTTTCATTGATGCATATAGTATGATCTTACAATTGATCAAATCAACTAATATTTACCTCTCTCAACAGCTCACAATCATGTCCTTCATTGTAATGACACTTTTCCTAAGAACTAACATGCACCGTGATTCCATCACTGACGGCGGTATTTATACGGGGGCACTCTTCTTCTCAATAATTATGATCATGTTTAATGGGTTTTCAGACCTTGCATTGACCGTGAGGAAGCTCCCAGTCTTCTACAAGCAAAGAGATTTCCTCTTTTTTCCAGCATGGGCATATGCACTTCCATCATGGATACTCAAAATTCCTATATCATTCATTGAAGTTGGTGTTTGGGTGTTTATCACTTATTATGTCATAGGGTTTGACCCTAACGTTGGAAGGTATAGATTTAGTTTGATCATGATTTCTGGATTTACCCTCTGTTACTGTTAACTAATCGAAAAAGAATTGTTCCTATGCAGGCTTTTTAAACAGTATTTACTCCTCCTATGTGTTAATCAGATGGCTTCAGGATTATTCCGTTTTATCGCTGCATTAGGGAGGGACATGATTATTGCCAATACATTTGGATCCTTTTCTTTGCTCGTAGTTATGGTGCTAGGAGGCTTCATTCTATCACATGGTACACTTGAGTATTTAGTCTACATCCATACTGTATTTAATGTGTGATTGTAAATCTAAGCTGGCATCACACTAACTTGCTTTTTTAAGAAAAACCTAGAGCCGGCAATTTTATGCGGAGATAGAAGCTCGATTTGATATCTATCCAAGTAATTCTTTGTCGGGTATTGAGTGTACGTTTAACTCAAAAATAATTTTAAGTCAAGTTGAAACAATGGTGACACACACAAAAGTAATTTTGAGTTTATTAGAAATTATAATTAATTCATACATATATAGAAATTTTGAGTTCATTAGAAACATTTGGCATTCTAGTTGAGCATGAATATGAGAACTAAGAGGTCTTGGATTCAAACGTTTGTTCTTTCTGCATATTTTTTTCATTGAAAATGTTGATTTCAAGTCAACTTGAATTGGAATCTTGAGTTGATTCACAATTGTTTCATTTAAGATCAAGGCAGCTTGAACTTGAAAGAATTCAAGATTGAGCCGAATATTAATCGAACATTTGTGAGTTGAGTAAAGTTTGACTTGGCCTAAAATCGATCTTGCTCAACTCATTGCCAGCCCTGGAACTAACAATCAACTGATGTTCTTGTTCTCACCTTTTTGGCAGATAATATAAAGAAATGGTGGATATGGGGTTACTGGATTTCACCTATGATGTACGCCCTAAATGCCATAGCGGCAAATGAATTCCACGGAAAGAGTTGGAACCATGTAAGAGAACTTGATATCCTCCATTAACTCTGTATTTGAAGAAACATTGAATCTCATCCTGCATCATCCCTTAAAACAAAAAGCATAATAACTATTCACCAAAGGCTAAAATGCATGCTACAACAAGGATATAATCATTGGAATGCAAGCATTAGTCGTACAAGTTGTATTTATCAGAATCTTTCACAAGTAATATCTTCATATGCAATGATTTTCTCAAGGAATCATCTAACTTGTGCTCTATATTTTTCAAAAGTTGGGTAAATCAAATCACATAATTTTTTTCTATCTAATCAAAACAAACAAAACTTGGCATCACAGGCAGCTCAATTTATCCAACTTTTGATAGAAAACATATTCTTTGTTATTGGAAAAGGTCAGCAAAAATTTATCCAATATAACAAGTCAGGGAACATTTTAAAAGCCAATGAATAGATTATGATTACCACCATCAAACCAATTATATTCTAATACCTCATGTTTGATGTGGTAATACAGATTCTTCCAGATTCATCAGAGCGTCTAGGAGTGTCCGTATTGAAGTCTCGTGGTTTATTTACTGAAGCAAAATGGTATTGGATCGGTTTGGGTGCGTTGATTGGATATGTAGTCCTCTTCAATTTTCTTTTTGCTGTAGCTCTCACCTACCTGAAAAGTGAGTGCCTCCACCAAATAATCATAAATATATTCATTTTATAGGATCTACCTTCAAATTGATAAGTCAATGCAGGTTTAATGAAAACAACTTCTTTGATAATTACAGCATTTGGAAAATCCCGACCAACAATATCTGAAGAGACATTGAAGGAGAACCAAGCTTCTATATTAAAGCAAGACTCCCAATCATCATTAGCAGCTAATAGCTTGGATCAATCATCCAAATTTCCAAGTAACTTGATGCTCCAAAAAGAGCTCTTGCTATCATTGTCTTATATTCCTTTTTTTCCCCCATCTAAGCATAAAATATTTGGCACAGGAAGTCGTAAGAGGTCCGGGGCCAACAAGATAGATGTTCAAGCTGAACCCAATGAAAGGAAGAAAGGGATGGTCCTTCCTTTTACACCACTTTCACTTACCTTTGACAATATAAGATATTCAGTAGACATGCCACAGGTAATTTCTATTCCAAGTTACTCAGTTCATTCAATATAGCATGCATTTTTACTTCCCAAAATTTATAAGAACTTTATTTTCAGGAAATGAAGGCAAATGGCATTAAAGAAAACCGCTTGGAGCTTCTTAAAGGTGTAAGTGGATCTTTCAGACCAGGTGTGCTTACAGCTCTTATGGGTGTAAGTGGTGCAGGTAAGACTACATTGATGGATGTATTGGCTGAAAGGAAAACAGGTGGATATATAGAGGGAAACATAGTTATAAATGGCTACCCAAAGAAGCAAGAAACATTTGCTAGAATATCAGGTTATTGTGAACAAAATGACATTCACTCCCCTCACGTGACAGTCTATGAATCTTTAGTATACTCAGCCTGGCTTAGATTGCCAACTGAAGTTGATTCAGCAACAAGAAAGGTAATTAACAAATAAATGATTTCTTTAAAAATATGTTTTAAACTAGCAGGAAATAACAAGTAAAGTTTTTGACCACAGATGTTTATAGAAGAGGTTATGGAGCTCATAGAACTTAGACCATTGCAAAAAGCATTAGTGGGTTTGCCAGGTGTAAATGGATTGTCAACCGAGCAACGCAAGAGACTAACTATTGCTGTTGAACTTGTGGCTAATCCCTCAATTATATTCATGGATGAGCCTACTTCTGGACTTGATGCCAGGGCAGCTGCCATTGTTATGCGGACTGTGAGAAATACAGTAGACACAGGGAGAACTGTGGTGTGCACCATTCATCAACCTAGCATTGATATATTTGAAGCTTTTGATGAGGTGAAAGATTATGGTTGAGTAGGAATAATACGAATCATGTCCCTATTAAGTTCTTTAAGCTTATTATGTGCTAATGATTATGACATTTGATTGTAGCTTTTCCTAATGAAGCGAGGTGGTCAGGAGATTTACGTAGGGCCATTAGGCCGCCATTCTAGTCAATTAATTAATTACTTTGAGGTATGTCATTGACGTGTGAAGTTTACTCAAGGAATATAAAAGCAATGATCACAAATTTACTTTGACTTTTGACTTTATCAGGGAATTGATGGAGTAAGTAACATAAAAGATAGTTACAATCCTGCAACATGGATGCTAGAAGTTACGACTATGGCCCAAGAAGAAATATTAGGCATAAATTTTGCTGACATATATAAGAATTCCGAATTATATCAGTAAGTAACATCTTATATTTCTTTTTTTTTTTTTTGCTAAGGGAATGTCTTATATTTCTAACAACTAACATTTGTTTTAAAGTCATACCATACACATTTCTAACAAATGATGTCGTGTTACCATGCAGGAGGAATAAAGCTTTGATCAATGAGATAAGCATACCACCTCCTGAATCAAGAGATCTTTACTTCCCTACAAAGTATTCACAACCCTTCACCACCCAGTGCTTAGCTTGTCTTTGGAAACAACATATTTCATATTGGAGGAATCCTCCATATACAGCAGTGAGGTTTATATTCACATTGATTATAGCTTTGCTATTTGGTACAGTATTCTGGAATTTGGGCACTAGGATGTAAGTATTATGTATTCTAAAGTCATATTATATTAAATGACTATATCCCATCTTCAACCACGACTTATAAGCATTATATCACAGGAAGAAACAACAAGACCTATTCAATGCCATGGGCTCTATGTACGCTGCTGTACTTTTCCTAGGGGTTTCAAATTCTACTACTGTTCAACCTGTTGTATCAGTCGAAAGAACAGTTTTTTATAGGGAAAGAGCGGCAGGAATGTACTCAGCTTTGCCATATGCATTTGGACAGGTTATCTTCTTACACATCTTTCATTGCATAAGTTATAATTCAGTTTTCATGAAAAAGTACTCTTTACTGAAGTTAGCAGTACTCCCAAATATCCAAATTTGTATAGAAACATGTTCTTCAACCTGAACTTTCCTCAAGACAATACAATGGATTTTGCAGGTGGTTGTAGAAATCCCATATATATTAGTCCAGGCTATAATGTACGGTGTCATTGTTTATGCAATGATAGGGTTTGAATGGACTGCTGCAAAATTCTTTTGGTACATTTTCTTCATGTTCTTCACATTCCTTTACTATACATACTACGGAATGATGGCAGTAGGCTTGACACCCAACTACAACATTGCCTCCATAGTATCTTCAGCATTTTATGCAGTATGGAATCTGTTCTCTGGATTTCTTATACCAAGACCCGTAAGTTCCCAATTACAATCCTCATTGTTAACATGATGAATAAAAGCAAAACTAAATCTTTGCTCATTTACAGAGAATGCCTGTATGGTGGAGGTGGTATTCTTGGGCATGTCCGGTCGCATGGACACTATATGGATTGGTTACCTCACAATTTGGAGATATACAAGACACTCTTGAATCTGGCGAGGTTGTGAAAGATTTTATTAGAGGTTACTTTGGATTCAAACATGACTTTTTAGGGGTTGTTGCAATTATGGTTGTGGGATTTGCAGTACTCTTTGCCTTCTTATTTGCTTTTGCAATAAAGTTTCTTAATTATCAAAGAAGATGAAGATGCCAACTCAAATACCGTTGAAGGCATGTCAAGATACAAAATTGTAGCCTTTCATGAGAATGGTTTGGCCTTGACCTTAGGTACATGCATTTGATGTATTTTCTGGTGTACATCCTCCATTTGAGAATTTCTTGTGTCACATATCAGTCAATGTTCTACTTCATAAATGTATTTTCTCAAAGATACATGCATTTTGAAAGTAAAGGTACATGCATTTTGATGCTAGATGCTGAAAGGTGATAGGTCTTAACCAATATGTCATCAATATAGCCTTGTTAAATTTGTGGTTATCAATTGATCTAAAAGCTTAAGTTTGTAAATTGTGGTTCAGAAATAATTTTATATTCTAACATGGTCTCTCACATGTAAGTTTATTTGCTTTTGCAATGTAAAGTTCGATATAAGTTTTGTTTATTTTTTAAAACTTTATACCATAGATAATTGAGGATCACTATGATTTAAATCAGAAAGCTCTTGTTCTGAAATTATTTTAAATTTTTGGTTACTAGTTAATCTAAAAGATTGTAGGTGATAGATAAGAATAATTTTATATTCAAATAAAGTTGTTTAGAAAACTTTAGGCGGAAAATGAATTTTTTTTTTCAAACAAAACTATTGAGAAACTACTAACAGTTTTGATCAAATTAATGGTTTGATGACATCTTAAAATTTACATTTTGTCGTTCTATTCCTCTTTGGAAGTATATGGAACATATGGTGATATTGATATAAGCAAAAATATTAAAGCTCGTTTTTAAAATGAGGATGTGCTTATTAATGCTTAATTGTTGATAAGTGGTACACTCTTTTTTTTTTTTGGATAATGATAAGTGGTACAATTGAAGGTTAGGTTCAATGGAATAGCAAAAAAAAAAACTTTACTAATAGTAAAACTTAGAGTTAAGACAATAAAGAGGTTTTAAATAACAAGATCAGTGTGCATTTAGTAAGAATGATAATACATGCTATAAAGCTATTAATATTGCATTAAATCAAAAGTTTATACTTAAATCTTGACTGTCCACGTGGCAGATTAATAAGGTCTTTCTGATTTACACTTATTAAATTTAAGCCTAGTCTTAAACCTTGACAGTCCATTTGACCGTCCACGTGGTAGCTAATCTAGGACTGCTTGGGTATCTAATCTTTTTTGCTCGCTTAGCTGTTTTAATCATTGCATATCTGGCTTGTTAGCAATGGAATGTTAAACATGGAACCCTTAACTTAGATTTCCTAGTTGTGACTCGTGATTGAGAAATTTTAGTTGTTTGTTTCGAGATTAGCATCACCAAACCTAAAATCCATTCTTCTTGATTGAAGAGTATGAGCGAGCGATCTAAAATAATGCCTTGAAAAAAAAATCTAAAAATAGAGTTAAACGTTGATAAGACCTTTTATCTCTTTCCTTTCTAGATAAATTGGGACAGATATTTTAGTAACCTCACTCACAAAGACTCTCTAAAACATTGTAGGGCTTATTGAATAGCGGCTTTTGTTTCGAAACAAGTTAAATAAGATTAGGATCTTGAAGGGGCTTTGCTTGAAACAGTATTAAAGATGGTTTTGATTTCATAGAATTAAAATAGTTTGAAGCTATTTTTTTTTTAATTTGGCTTCTTCCAGTAGAGTAGCTTTCTTTGGAGGATTCACTCAAGTGAATCAGCTTTGGACGGATTAAAGCCGCTTCATTCTCCCTACGAAACAATCCCAAAAGATTAGTGGTGAACAAGTGCTAACATAGGCTAAGGCCCAAATTGCAAGAGCTTCTCAAATGATAATATCAAATCCGCACCTGTGAGAAAGAAAAATGCAACAAGCGCAACAAGTCTTTTGTTGTACAAGATCTCGACCAAAAAATTAACATATTATTCTTGTACGGAAGATCTCGACGCAATCAATTGCACTTCAAAGTTGGTGCTAGCACATAAGATAATAGCGATCAACTAATAAGAAACTAAAATGGATAATTGATGGTTTGGAGTTAAAAGGAGAGAAAATAAGAGGAGCTCACTAAATACCAACTTCAAAAAGGATGTTTCAATGTAGGAGAAGGATGAGGGTTTGGAAGTATACACCCACATGGATAGCCTTTGTGAAGCAAGAAAAGACTTCAATTGAAACTATTGAAAAGGTGATTTAATAAAATTAATTAGTTAAATAATTCTGATGTATTTTATATATTTAAATTCATTTTAGAAGCAAGAAAAGACTTCAAGACCACGAAATTGAAACTATTGAAAAGGTGATTTCAGATTCGCGATCGCTTCTTCTTTTTTCTCAAATTTTTAGAAAAACATATTTGGGGATAAATTTAGTATTTTTCTTAAGGCTAAAATTAAGGGATAATTAAATCTGATAAATTCAAAATTTAAAGAATAATAACAAATCATCTTTTGACTCATAACCATATCACTTAAATATTTCAAATTTTAATATATATTTTCGTGAAAATTTTAAATTAATAATATTCAAATAAATTATAAAATTTTGAATAAATATTTTTTATTTATTTTTATTATAAAATTTATGTATTTTTATTATTTTTGATATTTTATTGTGAGATGAAGTGGTTTCTAAATTAATATCCATCCAAATAAAAATAAATTAAAGTAGATTCAAAATTAGTTTCAAGCCACTTTTCATCCAAACAAAATTTAAATTTCAAACTGCTTCATTTATCTGAAACCGCTTCAAACTTTGAATTTGATTCTATTTATTTTGAATCTGAATCCGCCGTCAAACTATTCAGAAGAGAATGAAAACCGGTTCGCACGGTTTAGCCGGTTTGACTGCATAAATTTGGACCTAAACTCGAACTGGTTTGATTCGGACCGGTTAGACCGGTAAGTCTGATCTGTTTTTTCACAATGTTGTTGAGATATCAAGATTTTATTGAAAGTTGTATCTAATCTTGTTAAAATTGGACTAGAGATCCAATCAACCAATTGATTAGTCCATAGTTACATCATAAGTGTTTTAAATTTTATAAATATTTTAAATATTTTTTTTAAAAAAATTAAAATTAATAAAAAAATTTAAAGAAAAGATTAATGTTTCAATCAATATTTAATATGCAAAAAATTAGTTAAACTCAATTTACACAAATAATAAAAACAATTGAGTTGAAAAAATATAAAAATCTAATAAGCATCTTTCAAATAGAAATTAAGGTTAGCTACATAACATAAGTTGATGTCACATGTATGGGTAATAAGCAGAGTCTATGTTCATTTGAGATCCTAAATGAACTCAAGATGAAGGATGATAGGAAAGTTGAGTTTGGATGAAATTTTCATCAAGCTTAAACTAATTAAGTGAGGTTAATTAGGATTGAGTTTGGATCGAGCTAATTAACCCAACTCTAATACATGTTTGAGTTGGTGAAGGAAGGCTTGATGCTACTGCTATCTTGCAGCCAATCCTGCTCAATTCTCATGCACTGTGTGAAAAATAATTTCATTTAAAAGTAAATTTTACGTAACATTAATAAAACCAAATATGTTATATAATAATAATTGAATGCTGGTTTACGAAGTATAAATATACAAATAAAATAAATAGGGGTAATTCCACTTAGGCCATTGAGGTTTACTTGATTTGCTACGCAGATTCACAATTTTGAAAACATGTCAAACTGGTCTCCAAAAAATTACAGTATAGGTCACTGTTAAATCTTAATATTTATAAAAAGCTTTCAATAAGGTTCAATTAAATATTTTCAGTTAAAAATTCTATTAAATCAAAATTTTAATTAAGAAATTATTAAAAAAATTTAATGTGAAATTACAATTATACCCCTGGTCCTCGCTGCGGCTGGCGCCCGCATTCAGGCGACTGTGCCTTACACGCGCCCGTCCGTGCGCGAGGTCGCCGCAGCGGCGTCAGCGCGCTGAGCCGCAAGCACTAGCATCCGCGAGTCGGTCACCGCAGCGCGCGGACGCTCGTGCGAGCCGACGACGCTGTGGTGACCCAAGCGTCGGCGCCCTGCGAGCGCCGGCGACGATGTGGCGAGGCGCGCATCGGGGCCCTGCACGCGGGTCGCGTGAGGACTCCTGCGCGGGGCTGTGCGCTGCGGAGACCCGTGCGTGGACGCCGGCGCGGCGGGCAGCCAGAAATATGGAAGGATAAAAAGGCTATTTCGTAATTTTAACAGCGTTTAACGGATACCGTTACAGAAGGACCACAATGACTTATACAGTAAGTTTTGGGGACCTGTCTGGCATATTTTTAAAATTGTGGACCTGCGTGGCAAGTCGAGTAAACCTTAGGAGCCAAAGTGGAATTACCCCAAATAAATATTATGAAGATGATAGTGTTAAAACAGATTAATAGATATATACAAAAGATCAAGATTAGAAATAAGTATATTTATAGAAGAGTTAGAATAATCTTAATTGCGGATAAGTTGAGACGTCGAATATTGCCTATATAAAAGGAGAAAGAGAAAGACCAAAAATGACATAACATGAAATTATAAGGAATAACCTTACAATAATAAGACCTTACATGCTTAATGCTAAATGAGAAGCTATTATTTGATAGAGTGAAACGAAGGCAAAGAATTCAAGTATCTGATCACACCTAGTAGAATAAAAACTTATTAACTGTTGTTATTAGGGTAGCATGCATATTTTTCTCAAAACTCATTAGTGTTTAGCTTGTCTAGAATTTGGTCCAAGTTTATCATAACTCGAAATCAGCTTGGTACTTGAACAAGACTAGATATTTGTCAATTCATAAGTTTTGAGTATTTTTCTTATAATAAGAACAATATGTACATTAATTATCACTTAAACAATATAGTTCATACAATTATTCATAATAATGTCAGAAAGGAGGTTGGCTTCCAACCATAGCTCTAAGTCCTCAATGGTAGGGGCATCAAGGTTTTCAAAACCGGACCGAAGATCGAACCGGGCAATCGATCGGTTCATGATTTTATCGGTTCAACCGGATGACTTAATAATTACATCATAATTAAATATAAATTTTCTAAATCTTATATTAATTTTTAAAATATGATAAAAAAATATTTTGAAAAATATAGTACAACTAATTTAAAAAATTTACTACTACAAGAAATGTATAAAAAATTAAAAATTATAAAACAAAATGAATATAATTACTTTTCTTGTCAATTTGTCATTCAAAATACTGTCTCTTTTATAACAATTCGAAATAAATTCATGATAAAAAAATAATAAATTAGCTAAACATCCGTTACATAAAATAATTATTATTCAAAATATAACATCAATATTAAAATATTAATGCCCAAATATTAATGTATAAAAATAAAATAAGAAGCTCAAATAATAATTCCAGTTTGTCCGGTTTGACGGTTGGACCGGTTTTTACCGGTTCAACCAGGTTTTTACCGGTCCAACCCGATTTTTACTTAATTTCGGGTCTAATATTGAACCAGACCGGACCTTGGGCCGGTTCCCGGTTGAACCGGTCGAACCGGCCGGTCCGGTCCGGTTCTGAAAACCTTGAGGGGCATACCACGCTAAGATGTGAGCTACTATGTTTCCTTCCCATTTCGTGCGTGTAATTAGCTGATCAATCGCTTGCCTTTTCGATCAGAGCCTTCATAACCAATACAGAGTCTCCTTCTAATGTAATCTCTCTGGTATGATCAGATGTAGAGCCAGGACTTCTCTTCACGATTTCTAGCGGCTGGATTGCTGAAGAGAAACCCAGAAATCAATCTATTCCTTCTGTTCCTGTGCAGGTGATGATGGAGCTTCCTGCCAAACTTTTCTCGCATAGATACAATCTCGAAAAACAGGGGGGTGGTTGACTTAGTCATGGAATTGCATACCGCACAAGGTATAAGGACTGTAGCATGTGGCATTTGTATAAGTTCTGATGGGTTAGAAGGAAACCTTGACGTAGTGATCTCCGTGCGAAGATGCATACAAATTCCAAATTGCTTTTCACAGGTGGCTTTGTTCAGTTCTTGCAGACGCTCTTGTCATGGTTGGGGGTCTCACCTACTATCTAAGGTTAATGGGCAAGAATCTTCAATTTTATATTAACACAACTTATATTAAATATTTAATGTAAGATAATTCTCCATGTGTGTTAACACGTGGTTCCAACGCTGCATCTCAGCTCTACACATGGCTCCCAGGTGGCACTAACTTTTTATTTGATTATTATTATTTTCGCATGTCCCAAACCTCGACCATGAGATTTCGGCCAACCATCATCCACGACAATGCGAAGACCACCCCAGCAACAGCGCTGACGATGTTTCCCAACCGCGCCTGTTGCTGTCAGCATGCCACGACTGCATCATTTTCAATACAGCATGCTTCTTCCATTCACACAAACTAAGGGTCCGCATGGTTAAGCCATCACTGACCCCTAGTCAAAATGCCGAAATCAAGAAGTTAAGCTCTCCTTTCGTTACTTCCAGCTTCGCCAGTGGTCTACAACGGTGGGACTACCAGTGTGGACTCAGCAATTGAATACTCCATCCTCTTCCGAAAAACCCGGACCGAGCTCTACTATCTCCTGCCTGTAAATACCATTGGACAAGGCTCCAGAAAGGGCAGATCTCTCTCTTCCATCACCTGTTGTATGAGGAGCTCAAGAGAAGGAAGCTATCTCTTCTGCTAGCTTAATGTACTGGACTTTTCGACCACCTCCTTCTTTTTTCTAGTGAAATCATCTCCTGCTAATCTCTCAGTGGACGTAGGAGATTTCCTCCCTGAATCACCTTAAATTCCTGTGTGCTATTCTTGATGCATATTACGTTGAGCCTTAATCATTAGGCTTAGCTCACTGCGTACCGCCGTCTCCCGGGACTCTCCTCATTTATCTTTCTTTTGGGACCCTCTGTATCCCATGTCAATATTTTCTGATGCTTTCATTGAGACCCAGAGAAGATAGTAGCTAGAATACGTAGAACTAATTCAGCAGCCCGCAGCACACACACGTAGGCAAACCTTCTGTCAAGGCACCAGGTGATGAAGCTTCCGCTTCAACATCTTGGCATCGCGCCGGATCTACTTCCTCCTCCAGAGATACCCGCATTACGGAGCTGCAGGGGATGCTGGCGAACTTCACCAATCTGGTTACTGGCCTTACGACATAGCAGGCTGTGATCCTCAGGCAGAATCAGCCAGTTTGCACTGTCATCCTGCCACTTGCACCTCTTGTGTAGGTCGCGGCGGCCCGTGATCCTTTCCCGCTGGTTGCAACGGCGCCTGCACCTCTCCTGCCGATTGCGGTAGCACTTGGACCTCTCCCGTCGGTTATGGCGGCGCCTGCACCTCTCCCACTGCCAGTCACAGCGCCTTCCGTTCAGTCGTCTGGCTCTTCTCAGCCACCTAGACGGAGTCTTCAGTGGGATGCTCAAATCCCCTCCTACCAAGTAGTAGTCTCTTCAGTCTGAGTGGGAACTACTCACCCCGGAGACCATCACCTTCCTTGTCTTCAATCTCAGGGCCAGGCATCCTTCGTTATCTGGCATCGCTATCCAGCTAAATAGACCTCTAGTCATACTCCATGGAATCTCCTGAGCTTATAGCAGCTTCAGGAGAGAATAGAAGTATGCGACGGTGTTGGGGGAGAGCTGCGCCGACACAATCCGGTACGAGTTCAAGATCTCTCTGAACTCCGGTTATGGAGGGAGCATCATCCTGCATTCTACTTGTGCCCGGTAGACGCACACCGCTTCGTCAGGGAGTCTGTTTGGTTGGAGCTCGGCAGTGGGCTGGATGACCGTGAGGCTGGAATTTCCCCTGAACCCTCTTGTTGTGTTGAGCAACTTGTGCTCCATCAGAAGGCTCTTCTGGTAGCTAGAGTCATTCTCAAACTGTTCGGCTGGGTCAGCCCATTCAATCTCTCTTCCCCTTATAGTAAAGCTTTGCGACGAGCAAGACCAGGGAGGACTCTTTCTTAGGGTTTGAGACAGGTAAATGTTTCAAACTTCCCCCCTTGATGAAGAACTTTGTGGGGAACAGTTATGACTCTTCATCTTCTGGCCATTCGATCTTATCGATCGACGCGTAGGCTCGATCTGGCTGTTCTCCTTTCTGACAGTTTCAAAATTCGAAGCGGCGCACAGATATCAAAGCGTCTGTCCTCTTGCACTCATCTTGATATCGTGCACAATGTTTCGAAACATCGAAGTGCGCTGTTTATTCTCTCCTCTACTATCATTGATCGGTGTTCCACCTATATAAACGAACATCGTTCACGGCGATAGCCTATTTCTTGTCCCAAGAAACCTTTTAACTTGGATTTCATCATTGAATTTATACCTTCATTTACTTATAAATTCTCATTTTGCTCTCTCTGATCTCATGATGTCTTCTTCAAGCAAGAAAAAAGAGACTTATGCGTCTCTTTTTGACTACATGACATACAATAGAATTAAAGAAAAACAAAGGGCTTCAGAACTTGAACAATTAGAGTAATAGTGTCAATCTCAAATATGAGGGAGACCTTTCTCCAGACTGATCTATTACTCTCCTCACAAACCAGAGGCGCGCCTTCAAGGAGTGACTTGGGCCACCTTTCCTCTCCAATCATCCCATCAACTATGTTGATGATGAGTCTGAGGACGAAGAACAGGAAGAAGCAAGTCATTCCCAACCTTTGGGAGGAGCCCATCGCTACGCTTCAGGAAGAGCACTCTGACCTTCACTAGGACCTCCGCAGGGGGGAATAGGTTGATATCCCCAGCCGGCGTAGGTACTCGTAGGGGAAATTTCCCCTAAGCTGTGGCTTCCAGCGTCGAAAAACCTATCTGGACCCTTAGGATCGTAGAAAGGAAGAACGACTGGACCTCTAATATTTTCCTGATTCAAAATACTTACATCAACTAGTGTTTGCAGGAGGACATCAAAGGCTGCTTAGCTCTTCACATGATGACCGATAGTTGGTGCGAACGATATTTACCGCTCTCCTCACTGCCTCTTCCAGGTCCTCCATGCGTCGCCCCCTCCATGCCAGGCCATTATCTATCAAGGCGTGCATAGAACGTACTTCGGACTTCAGCAGCTCATCCCGACGGCAAACCTCGAAGGCCATCTGTTTCGCCTTAGATTCTGCTTCCTTGGCAGCCGTGACCTCATCCCTGAGCTTATTTCTATCTCTTCTCAAAGCCTCCTTCTTATCATCCAGCTCCCTTATTCTTTTCTGAAGGTATTTGATGTGTGCAGAATGGGCTTGGCCTATGTCCGAATCAGTACGATGGAACTCTCCTCTTGCAACATCGGCCTTGCTCTCCCATTCTAAGTTGCTGAGGGCTAGGGAAGCCAACTTATCTTTCAACTTGTACAACTTCTCTAGCTCCCCCCTATGATCAACCTGAGAGCGCTTTATGGCCTATGACAAAGCACTCTCTAGCCCTCTTGTTCATTAGTGAAAAATCTGTCAGGATCGCCCACTTTTTTCCTTTCGCCATCTCTCTGTAACAGTCTACGCCCTTCCTTGCAGGATTTTCAGAGGCTGGTGGAGGAGAATGCAAATCGGTGGGGCGCCGCTCTGGTTTTATCCTATCAAGCCTTGGGCAGCGCATCCACCATCGCGACGGTTCGCATTCCAGGACCTACATTAATGTTCGCGCCCTGACAATGCGGGGGGCTGATGTTAACACATGGTTCCAACGCTGTATCTCAGCCGTATATGTGGCTCCCAGGTAGCACTAACTTCTTATTTGATTTTTATTATTCTCGCAGGTCCCAAACCTCGACAACGAGAGTTCGGCCAACCATCGTCCACAACAATGCGAAGACCACTTCAGTAACATCGCTGACGACGTTTCCCAACCGCGCCTGTCACTGTCAGCATGCCACGACCGCACCATTTCCAATACAGCATGCTTCTTCAATTCACGCAAACCGAGGGTTTGTATGGTTCAGCCATCATGGACCCCCAGGCAAAAAGCCAAAATCAAGAAGCTAAGCTCTCCTTCCGTTACTTTCAGTTCCGCCAGTGGCCGACAGCGGTGAGACTATCAATGTGGACTCAACAATTGAATACTCCATCCTCTTCCGGAAAACCCGGACCGAGCTCTACTTTCTCCTGCATGTAAATACCATTGGACAAGGCTCCAGAAAGGGCGGATCTCTCACTTCCATCACCCATTGTATGAGGAGCTCAAGAGAAGGAAGCTCTCTCTCTCTCTCTCTACTGCTAGCTCAATGTACTGGTCTTTTCGACTACCCCCTTCTTTTTTTCCTAGTAAAATCATTTCCCGATGATCGCTTAGTGGACGTAGGGAATTTCCTCCCTGAACCAACTTAGATTCCTGTGTGCTATTCTGGATGCATATTACTTTGAGCCTTAATAATTAGGCTTAGCTCACTGCGTACCGCCGTCTCCCGGGACTGTTCTCATTTATCTTTCTTTTGGGACCCTCTGTATCCCACGTCAACAACGTGTATTTCCAACAAATCTCTAAATTAAATTTAAGAAATAAAATTAACACATTTCATGTTAGTATGTTTTATGAGTCCAAAGGTACTCTAATTTTCAGAGAGATGACGTCATAGGAGCGAGATATATATATATATATATTATTAGGGACTATAAATAAGAGTAAAATATTGGAGAGATAAAGCATAAAGGTAACAACTAACAACACAAAGCAATATTGATAGCTGAGAAGTGGGCAAGGCTAGAGCAGGGCAAAGCAATGTCATAGTGGGCATCTAAATATCATGGGATTTGGTTGAAAGGAGTTCCCCTTGAAGTAATTAGGATGATAAAACAATGCAGGGACAAGGAACGCATACATGTGCGTGAAGAAGTCTTTAAAACAGGACCAAAACAGGACTAAAATGGTACTAATTTAAAAAATAACAATAATAATAATAAATTATTTTTTTAAATCATTCTACACAAATTCAAATATAAAAAATATTATTTTACTTTACATACTCAACAATTTAAAATAAAAATATCAACTTTATTTTACATTCTAGACCAAAATATTCAAATCGAGTATTTTGATCTAAGATGTGAAATAAAATTTATATTTTTATTAAAAATTACTGAGTATATGAAGTAAAATATTATTTTTTATATTAAAATTTATGTAGAATAATTAAAATAATTTATTTATTATTATTATTGTTATTTTCTAAACTAGTACTATTTTGGTCCTGTTTTGGTCCTCACGCCAAACAGGGCAAGAGGCTCTGTTTGGTTGGAGGCCAGGCCATGGCCAAAATGGCCTCCAACCATTTTATTAAAAATAATAATAATAATAAAAAATTAAATATAATATATTAAAAATTATATAAATATAATATAAAGTAAATTTTTTATATTAAAATTTATGTATTGAGAATGAAAAATAAAAAAATTATTTAATAAAATAGTCAGAGGCTATTTTGGCTATGGTCATGGCCAAGATGGCCTCCAACCAAACAGGGCCTGAGAGTCTTGATGATAGAAGAAGTCTTCGAGTGGCTCACACATTATTCATAGAAATACAAATGGTGCTAGTGATTTTCTAACTAAATTAGCAATGACTGCAAGCTTTACAATATGGACTAGGGGAATGACCCTTGATCCAGATTTTTGTAGATTAATAAGAGCTAATTGGGTCAAATTTTAATATAACTAACTTATTTTATATTTAATTAATGAAAAATTATGGCCACACTTTCACAACTAAACTAATTAATAACTAAATACTATATATATATATATATATTTTGTTGTCATTCATAGCTTATAGGCTCCAACTAGCATCAATAAATAGTATTAGTATATATTCTATATGTGATGACTTGGAGTTAAAAAAAGTGTGGATGATTGCTAAAGTGATATTCACATGAGTGAGTCAGAATTACCTAAATAAGGAATGACTCCTAGTAGACTTCTAGGTGAAGGAGCACATAAATGAATTATTTTGTATTAAAAAAATAGAAATTCTTGAGCTGTATACGTAAATAATGTGATTATAAATGATAGATAATATTTTTTGGGCAAAGCCATAAGACTGATGATGAAAAATTTCATAGTTAAGCATGATTGATTTAAAATACTTTTGAAATGTGTGACTTCCTTAAAAGTGTTTAAGTCATGCAATTTTTTAGAAGATAAAGTGAATAATAATTCTGTATTTAAATCATAAGATGAGATGTTGTATTATGCCTCCAGCTAAGTAGGATTAATCGTCTTCTCCAAAAAAAAAATGTATAATGCAACTCTTATACGTAACGCCCAATTAATAAATAATTAAATAATTTTAATTAAAAAAACTAAATAATTAATTTTTTATGTACGTACTCTACCTTGATTAAATATACGTATATGGAAACAATAACAACGGTAATTTTGTTCTGATAATTTCTTTCCATTATTTTCCTATTTTTCATCGCACGTTTACTTCAACGACTCGGTAAAAGGTGGAGGTTTTGGGCTTTCCGGCGATCTGACGGCCACCAGCGCTTGATCGAACACCCGAGCCCGGATGCCCAGGTACTCGGGCCAGGTCACGGGCCGGTAGACCGGGCCTCGGATCGGGTCTACCAACGCCCTTACGGGCTCCACCTTGACGTCCCCGGGCGGGCCGACGAAGTAGGCCACGGAGACCCGGTGGTCAACCGGCCCCACGACCGCGCGGTGCTTGGCGCTTCTGAACCGGCCGTTCGAGAGGATGTGGAAGAGGTCGCCGACGTTGACGACGAGCGCCTCCGGGAGCGGCTGCACCGCCACCCATCTGGTTGGGCCCGATCCATCCCCGTCCTCGGCCTCCTCCCTAAGGACCTGGAGGCCGGCGGCGCCTGCGCTCTGGTGCAGCACCGTGAACAGACCCGAGTCGGTGTGGGCGGCCATTCCCATGGCTCTCTCTGGGTCGGGGCAGGCCGGGTAGGAGTTCAGCTGGAGCACTTCGAAAGCCCGCTGTAGTTCCCTCATGGGCCCAATCCGGCCCATCTCCTCTTGGGCCAGGCCCAAGGACTGGAGCATAATCCCCATCAGTCTCCCTGCTAGATCCTTCATCTCTCTCTTATACTCCTCCATCACCTCACTGCACACGTTCGTCAGACACAGAAGTCAAACTTTGCTATATATTTTTACATGGATGAAAGTTAATTAAAAGCAGTAAATTTATCATAATCTTGAATAAAAATTATTTTTATTGAGAATTACGAAATAAAATTATTATATTAGATTAATGAGAAGACTATAAAATTAATTATTATTTAAAATATATATATATATATATAATGTAAAATATTTTTAAAATTTATATATAATATAATAAATTAAAATTAATCTTGTTAATTTTAACGCCAGCTATAAGGAAACACAGTAGTTAAACTGAAGCCATTTCGTATGTTGGGATGGGTCGCATGATCACGGAATGTACCAGAAGAGTGAGTGGTCGCCGGGCCAGAGGTTGGAGACAATGTCGGTGGGGTCTCCGGCGAGAGTGAAGCCCTCGGACCACATGAGCTTGGGGAAGAAGGAGGAGAGGGGCGGGCGGCCGTAGCCGGAGATGGAGCCGGGATGGCTGGCCGCACGGAGCTTGCGGTGGAGCGGGAGGGAGAAGAGGCGGCGGGTTTGAGATTCTACGCTGCCGAGGAGGGCGGCGGGGACGCGGTGGCCGGTGGCGAGGAACATGCCCCAGCAGCGGCAGGCTGCGCCGATGAGGGAGGCGGCGTCGGGGCGGGAGATGTCGATGGTAGGGACGAAATCGGCGGCGGCGATGGGGTGATCGTAGAGATAGGAGGAGGCCCAGGTGTGGGATTCTGGGATATGGCGGGCGGAGTAAAGGTCGAAGAGCTCCGGCGGCAAAGAAGGCATTTTTATTATTAATGGTATTCTCTCCCGGCGGTCTGCGAGAAACAAAGTGCGTTTGCTGGCGTATTTGTATGATGTTGATGAGATGGAAGAGAGAGAGCTGCGACTCAGTCCAACGACAAAATTCAAAATTGCCTGAAAATTTTGAGGAAATTTGGGGTCAAATTTGATGAGATCGATGGAAGAATAAAATAATTTGAGTTAAAATTTTTGACAAAAACTTTAATGCTTACTGCTGATCAATCATAGAGAAGAGAAATGTAAAATTAACGATCAATAAAAAACTATAATGTAAAAAATAACATCTCAAAATGCATGTATTACTGCAAATGCGACTGGAATTAACGATATCTTTGATCTAAAGAGTTGAACAACAAACTCGAAGACGACTTTAATTATCTTCTCTTATACAAGACCTAAAATCGATATCCCATGCTGAAAAATAAATTAAGTCTGGTTTGACAGCACCACCCAAATCATTGGAAAATCACGTTTGGGTATAATAATTTACAACATATAAAAAAAAAATGAACTCATTTGTTCCCCATCTCTCCGCACGCATCGCACTAAATGAGAACATTTAAGCTATATTAATTGGTTGGCAATTAGCACGCAACTGACATATAAAAGTAAGTTATATATGTGAGTGTAAAAAAAATGAAGTTTTTAAGGTTATTAATTTTAAAAGTTCATGTGATTCCCCTTCACATAGAATAATCAATTTAAATATGTTACGTGAGGCATCATCTATGTATTATATTTATTTATATTCAACATAATTTATATATATATATATATATATATATATATATTCATTTTTGCACTAACTAATTAATCATTGCATCTGATTTGGACGTATTACATATGCCAAGAGACAGCCAGCTTAATTGACTCAGCACTATATATCAAATTAATTAAAATTAAATTATGGATGAGCCCCGTTTGGCTGGAGCTTAATATTTTATTTATCAGTGGCTTAATTATTTTCTTGGTTAAGTTTAGCTCCTCTTATAATTCTTGTCCTTAAGTTGACGGTAGACTCCGACATTGGTGCCATAAAATTGTATTTAAAACTCCGACAACTCACTAAGTAGTCGTCATAATTTTACTTGATTTGAAATTTATTCTGATATTTTACAAGTCTAAGTTAATTCACAAAGGAATAGTTGATTTCTAAAAAAAAAAGGATTATCACTTTTTATCATTGGAGTCAAAGAAAATGATGGGCTACTTGATTTTATTTGACAAGGTGTTGTCGAAAAATCAAGAGCCTATTTGGGTAGTATCAATCCCCTCAAGATGAACTGATAGTATGCCAAATCCTACTAGGAAATCATTGAACAAGATTATCCTTATAGAGGATGTCTTCAATATATAGAGAGGCCTGTTTGAAAGTAAAGATCGATGCAAAGTAGCTTGGCGACAAAAATATTTTTCAAAAAGGTTAGTAAATTGGAGACGAAAATATTCATCAGAGTAGTGATCAAGCAGAACAAGAGAATTTTCAAGAAGATCTATCAAAGGAGAAGAAGCGAAGAGCTTAGGAGTTTTAAGATAAAGTTCTACAATCAAAGATATGCTTATTTTCATCTTAGACTAGAAGCTAAAGTAGCACAATATTCTTCAAAAGAGATTGTCGTCAACCGCAATCTCTCGAACAATACAATGCCTCAGACTTAGTGCAAGTATGAAAACTCGACTCGATGCTAGTCTACAAATTGATTTGAAGGGCCTTGCAAATTGATTCTTAACTTTTTAAAAATTTTTGATCGAGTTCCTGAGTTTGTAAAAGCGCTATCATTTAGTCCCAATTAAGACATAATTGTTAATTTTTTATTATTATGTTATAAGATTATTTTGAATTGTTAATTTTTTTGACTTTTTTGAATATACTTTTGAAATAGTAATATTTATATATATTTTAAATTTTTTAGGACGGAGAAAACAATAAATAACAGAAATTATTTTTTTGATTTTTATTAAATTTTTAAAGAATGTTGATGATAGATGAATATAATGAATTAAAAAAATATGTAAACAATTTAAATTAATAAAATGACTAGTTTTTATATTTTTTTATTAGAAAAACTCATGAAAAGATTAGATTCTGAAAGAGAGATTAAAACTGTAATACTTTTACGGCCATAGAGACTAACAATAAGATTTTTTAAAGTTAGGTCTGATTTGCAATGTCGGTTCAATGTCAAGGGCCCGGACGTAATTTATCCAAATTGGATATTGGTGAATGGACGGTTCCTAAATTATGAAAAGTCATCATTTTTGGTGGATTTATTTTGATGTAATAACTATTTTATTTCACTTTTGACTTTCAGAAAATCTAAAATGTTAGAAAGAATTAACCAAACTTGAAATTATTTTAGTTGAGCTCCAGCTGACATGCAGTTGAGTTTTTTAATATTAAATTCTATGCATAATTAATTAAGTTAATTTGATTAAAATTAATTAAGTTAATTTCAATCTGGTTAAACAAAGAGGCATTGTGGCCGTGCAAAGCCAGAAAGCATTATTTTTTTTAAAAAAAAAAATTTCCCAGATGAGTTTTACGGAATCTTTCCTTATTCATTGAAAGTATCTTTTTTTTTTTAATTTCAAATTTGAGTGCTATTAAAAATAACTTTAAGTTTTATTTTAAAATCATTTTTTTAAAATTAAATATTATTAAATTTAAGTTTTGAATCTTATTATTAAGTTAGTTTTTTTATTTTATGAATAATATCTTTATGTTTTATTCACAGGGCATTTTATATATGCCACTTAAAACTTTTAATACATATTCTTTCCAATTTATGCTTTTTTATAGTTTAAATTTTATAAAAAAGTGATCTTTAAGTAATATTCAAACAATTATTTGATGAAAATAAATATTCTTTTATTTATTGTTATTAATATTATTATTATAAAATTATATTATAAAATATTTATTAAATTATTTAATTATCATAATTAGACCCTAATTACACTCTAATTTAACTTTAAAATTTTAGCCCTCTTATTCTTCTGATTCTAAATCCGGTTTAATTTTTAAAACCTTGAAATAAATACTAACATTTTACATCTTCAGAATATTTAATTTTGGCCTTGAGATACAATTTACCAAAATTAATGTTTTTAAGCGTGTAACTTTTTTTTTTTTATTTCAAGTGTGCAAAATTTGAGATTAAAAAAAGTTAAATTTTCAACGGTCCAAAATATCATATAAGAAAAATTTGAGTACGAAGTGCAATGTACTCAAAGGCAAACTCATGGCCCCACTTTCAACGTAAATTTTATTAGCCAGACGGAGCCACAAAGGTAACTAGTTGCTGCTAATTATCAACTTTAAAATTTTAGCACAATTTAACTACAAAATATTTAATTCAATATTATTTTAATCTTATATTCTAATATTACAGCATATTATCTAAAATAATAATTATTTAATTTAATAATATATAAAAAAACCTATTTAAATAATTATAAAATTATTATTTAAAAAATAATATCTAAATATCACACTATTTAAATAATATAATATAACATAAAAATAATATTAAATCAACCGCCTCCAAAATCATAAAACATTTTCCATAAAGAAAACAAGCTTACATTGAAATTACACAGAAAATCCAAACATGAATAGCATTACAATGTTACTTAGGGAAGTTTAGTTCAAAGATATTCCAAAGTTATATCATATTATCTATAAAAAATAAATATTTGATTTAATTATTAAAAATATGTATAAATAACTTCATAAAAATTTATAAAATTTTCTCTAAAATGAGCATCTAAACATCATAATATTTTATTAAAAAAAATATTAAGACAACTAAACAATATGACAGAATATCAAGCTAAAATAAAACCACACGTCCACTTAGAACTTTCCATGGAAAAACAGAATTGTATGCAGGAAATGTCCCCAGTTGAGGTAGCTTGTTCCATCATGCTCTAATCTCATATACTTCAAAGAAAAAGATAAAATTACAACATGCTGCATCCATAAGAAGAAGAAGAAGGAATAAAGATAATGGCTACTGAAATGACATTATTCTTACATTCAGGAATAGAGTCGATCAATTTCTAAAATTGGATACCAAAATCCCTTGGCCCACAAATTTTCACGCCTCCATCAATAGGAGGAGCCTAGATTCAAATTTATTGCTAAAAAGGAAAAAAAAAACGATGAAACATCCAACTATAATGCAGATAGAGAAGCAACTACACCATCCCATCAGCCACCAGCTCTTCCAATCCCTTCCTGAGTCTCCCGGCAGCAACTTCACAATCAGCCTTTTTCAGCCCACCAAACGAAATCCTGATGCAGCCGGCTACTCCGCTGGCACTCCCAGGGACCACAACCACCCCATGCCTTCGCACTAGCCACTGAACAACCTTGTAATCGTCGGGGAATTTGTCGGGGAGTTTCGCCCAAAGATAGATGGCACCTTCTCCACCCCTAACAGCACCTTCTCCGAGAGGAGAAAGAGCTTCTTTAAGCACCTCTCTCGTCTTTACAAGGTCTTGCACTCTCTCCCTAATCCATTCTGGACCTACTTCCAAAGAATACAAAGCGAGACGTTGCCCGATTATGGAAGCACAGATTGGTATATTGTCTTGAACTTTGAGAAGCTGAGCACCAAAGCCATCCACCTCAGTTGGGTATGCTATCTGTAATTATCAGTTTATATGCAAATTATATCTGATTTACTGCAAAAAGATGATTTGCTATGAAATGAGATTCTCATGTAATTTGTATGCAAATTAGATAGAATCCCTTCATTCAACTTGATGTTACTGTAGATGCGGAAGATCCTTTTAAAAACTAAAATGCATCCTCTCACTTAATGCTATTGTTGATGAAGAAAATTGTACAGCATGAAGTGGCATAAATCGAGCAATCGGAGTAGTTAAATAGTGAAAATGCTGTAAATAAAAAGAATAACACCAAATTTTCGTGGTTTTGAGAAGATTCTTCTATATCCATGGGCCAGGCAGCATGCAAAAAGGATCCACTAGAATGTATGGGATTTCCCATAGGTTAGAATGTATGGATAGAGGCGTCACCGAGTTTGTTTCAGCAGTCAGAAAACTTCGAGAAATGTCGGGGAGCACACCTCGGACGTGAGCCAGCATAAAGATGTCATTAAAAAACTTCGGAGATCATCGAAAAACTACTTTTAGTTTATGGTGCCAAGGAGAGAGAAAATGCATGGAGGCATTGTCGTAACGCTTTAGCAGCTGAGAAACTTCTTGAAACATCAGGGAGTGCTCCTCGAACATGGACGAGCATGATAGAGGCTTTCATAAACCTCGAAAGCCGCCAGAGAGTTGTTTTTAGTTTATGGCTCTAGGAGAGATAAAACTTTGATGAAGAGGTAGTTGGAATTGTTCTGGCAGCCGAAAGCATGGGGAAATGTCGGGGGGCACCTCTTGGACATAAACGAACACAGTGATGTCGCTGGAGACCGTGGAGGCAAAAAATAAAGTTGACATAATAAAAAAAAGACATAAATATAACGATATTGAAACCTAAGACCTCAAAGGTGAACCATCGCCAAAGCCAGAGCAGGCAAATCCATTTCCGGTGGCTTCGGAGCAAACAATGAGGCCTCCATAGCTGAAAGCACGCATTGCATTGCCAACATCCAAGGTTACCGGTACGCTCGTTAAGGCCCTAGCGTTCGTAGTCACCAATCACGGAGAGACAAAAAGCCATTAAAGTAGATGAGATAGTAGATTTCTCTGGTTCTGATGCGGGACAGATGAATGATAATGCAGTTTAGAGATCAGCGATGTTACAAAGCAGATTATTCACAAAATAATGCTAAATATCAGAGAATAATTTTGTGATAACTGAGAAATTAATTAAGCCCGCAAAAACCAATTACTTTTAAAATCTTAAATAAATTAGATCGAAGGGAGAGGTGGATTAAGTCCAGAAGACTGATTTGGAACAGAGGGAAGCTGGTTTAAACAGTTGCAACTCAGCTCTCGGGGTTTTAAGGAAAAATGAAAAAAGAGTTTATATAGTAAGAGATTAGCCTATTCACCTCATTATTTGAATCTTATACGTGTACCATTTGACCAAGGCTATATCAACTAAGTTAATACATTCCTTGAAATAAAACAAACTGGAAACAATGATGGCATAGAAGGTAGTTGGATTGCTTATTCGACTCAGGTACAACATTAGCAGGAAAAATTCACAAACGGCACAATATAGGCTACTAGTCTCTCTATCAATGGTGAGTACTGAACGAAAACAGTGTTCTCAGGCAGCATTGTGAAAGGCATAAGGATTTCTATTTTAATGATTGGGTACGAAACAACTTTTCTGATAAACTAGACATGCGAATTTGGTAAGGGTACTCACAGTACAAAATGTAGATGATGTGTATAATGGGTTTTTTTATCGAAAAACATTAATCTTGCTTACTACTTGGGAATTGGAGCAAAATTAATAACACGCAAGTTATCAAGGGCAAATATGGTAATACGATTAGGGATTGGGATTGGGTCAATCACAACGACTAAAAAAGATCATTTAATCATGCAGACGGAAAAAAAACATATACGCATCATGAGAATAAAGAATAGGGATTAATGCGTAATGAATATTGCATGAATTCCTCACAATTGGTTGTGAATTGATATCAGTGTTTATATTGATATAAAATTAGCAGGGGAGAATAATGACTCTGCGCAAAAAGGTAGTGGGCCATAAATACGTGGATTATTTATATAAATTTTTTAAAATAACATACAAAAATTTTTAGATGCTCAATTTAGACAGATTGATAGTGGTAATTTATGAGCAAATCAATGTCTTGACGTTATCAACTCAAAAAATTGCCAAGGGACAAAGCTAGGACCCATTCCGCACATTGACGCCCATCCGTTTTTTCCAAAAATAAATCCAGAAAATAAGGGAAGCAGGATTGAGGGTGTCAGCAATATTTTAACCCGAAGCAGTAATTGTAATTCGCTCAGGTAATAAAGTGTCGGCACAGGTGGGATACAAATTCGAGACAAATCTACAAGCCAGCGTAT